>CAKNYM010049167.1:50442-79912 GCA_932195095.1 Andricus curvator
TTTCCCTGAACATTCCAATGTAAGGTTCGGAGAATTCCGAAAAATGTCCCAGGAAGGTTCCTAGAAGTAGGTAAATGTCCGCATAACCAGGAGGATTCCCAAGGAAGGTTCCGGAAATGCTCGTAAGGAATTTAATTAATTAAATTAATTAAATTTATATAATGCGAACATTTTCCACGAACATTCCCGGAACCTTCCGTGATGCACGGATAATTATAATTATTAATATTTAATTTTTTTACAAATTTTTTATTAATTTTTTAATTATTAACCAATATTTATTTATAATTTAGAAAAAAATAAACAAATTTAAATTTTTATTTGCAAAAAATGTTGGCGAAGTCAACTATTATTTTTAAAATACCTACTACCAAGAACCTTTTCAGAATGTTCGCGAAAAATTTTCGCATTATATAAAAAAAATTAATATAATGCACAAATTTCTTACGAAAATTCCCGGAACCTTCCTGGAACTTTTATGTGAATAGGGTCATCCAATATTTTATTTTTGCATATTAAAGTATATGCTCTAAAATCACTAATAATACCAGCATACTGTACAAAAAATTTTATTCGAAATTATATTTGAAAAAGAAAAATGTGTACACATTTAAATTTCCTATTTCTGTCGCGCCCATTCCGCCATCTTGATGTAACGTAACACGCCGCCAAACGCTTCTAAATAAGCCGGGCAATTCACGGTTTATTCAAAAAAATGCAAAAAGACAGCGCTCCCATTGGTGTTGTGTGCCTCAATGCAAGGACAAGTCTATCAAAAATCCAGGAAAATTATTTATATCTATAACCAAAGGTGAGGAACGAAAAAAATGGTCCGAAATGGTTCAGCGTGACATATGTGTGCCCTACATCTTTAACGTCAACAGTATTGTTCCAAAAATCATTTCAACGATAAGTAAATTTTTTTCATTCTGAATATTATAAAAGTATTTATAAAAGTCATTATACATCTTATAATTATACATTTCATAACAATTTTATAGAAGTATTTATAAAAGTATTTATACAATTTGATAGAAGCATCTATAAAAAAAAGTGAGGTTAGGTTTTCTGGATGCAATATTGCCAATATTGCATATATGTTACGATTCGCCTAAAGAAATTATCATTCTAAATTAATAAATTCAATGAATTAAAATAAATTCTTCAAAGGTTTAACGTCATTCATCCCAAATAATTTTTTTTTTGCTTTTACACCTCGAGTCTCAGCAACGTTGAAATTGGTGCACTTCGCAAATAAATCGCTTATCATAAGTGTAATCACTATTGGAAAATTATCCAAACTGGCTTTAACGTATCGAGGCATACTGATACTCCATAAAAATAAATCCTTTTAGCTAAAAAACGTTGATGATTAATTATTTCGATTGTTTTTATCAAAGTGACCATGTATTTCCTTCAGCTATGACGGCGCGTCACGTCACACCATGTGTTTCAAGCCATGAGGGCGCCACATGTTTCGTTTCAAAAATTGACATTTTTGGTTGATATTTTCTCACTTTTTAATAAATAATTATAAATTATTATATAAAGAAAATTAAGTTTTAATTTCACATTTCAATTCTTTGGGAGTCAAAGTTTATAAAAAGCTCAACTATATGGCAATCAAAATTTTTATGGATGACCCTATTCTCCGAAGCTTTTATTGGAATGTTTCAGGAATGTTCAGGGAAACTTTTGTGCTATCCAGAAATCTATTATGGGAAATAACTCAGAATTTTGGTTGGATATAGAAAAATGTTTTAAACAAAATTTGAATGGGGCAGAGCGGTTCAACTACTGGTACTAATGACCTTGACCTTGAATTCGATTTAAAGGTTATTTGAAGGTCAAAGTGATTTTTTTAAATGTGAACCCCTAGTTTTGACCCCAGATTTGAAAAGAGCGTGAAATTTTACGTTCAAAATGATATTTTCATGAAGGTTATAGCAAGGTCGAATGAAGGTCAAATTTCCGATATATATACCATTAAACCATTTCCCTTTCAGGGTAGGCGTGACACTACCCGATTCGGGTAGTGTTTCTAGGTTTTTCTTGTAGTTATGAATAACTACAAGTGTGGGCTCACCACACCCACGATGTGCAAACAGCACTCATGTCAGTATTCTTGAATGGTCACCCATCCAAGTACTAACCGCGTCCAACGCTGCTTAACTTCAGTGATCTGACGAGAACTGGGTTTTTCAGCGTGGTATGGCCGTTGGCCCGATAATGTTTAAATATTGGGTGTTAGCTCGGAATTGAGGTTGGGAACAGCAAAATGTTCCGGACAACAGTTATTAGAGGCAGAGGGATCACCTACTGGTACCAATGACCTTGAACTTGAATTCGATTTTCAAGGTTATTTGAAGGTCAAAGTTTGAATGAAGTTCAGGTTTGACCTTCATTCGACCTTGTCATGACCTTTATAAAAATATCATTTTTAACGTAAAATTTCCCGCTCTTTTCAAATCTGGGGTCAAAAGTAGGGGTTCCAATTAAAAAAAAAACTTTGACCTCCAAATAACCTGGAAAATCGAATTCCACATCAAGTTCATTGGTACCAGTAGTTGGCCCCCTCTGCCTCCTTCAACTTTTGTCTGAAACATTTTTCTATATCCAACAAAAAATCTGAGTTATTTCCCATAATAGACTTAAATGGTCCACCCTGTATATTATCAGAATATACGTGAACTTAAAACTAAATTTATTGATTTGCAGAATGATGTCGCCTTACTTTAATTATGACATCATCATTTTCACTGAGACATGGCTCAACTCGAACCACTATAATGCCGAATTAGGATTGCAGGACTACGTTATCTATAGAAAGGACAAAGACGAAAACAAGAGTGATTTTGAACATTTGAACGTATTACAATACAACTCCCCTCTTTCATCTCCGAATCTTTTTTTTACCATTGCACCACTATAGATACAACGCTGTTAAAAATGTTTGCAATTTTAATATACATTTAATATACATTTGTATATTAAATCTAAAATATAGGTATACGAAATCGCCATTAAGAGACTATTTTATTAAATTTCATATACCGCATATTGATCATTTATCAGAAAAGTTAGATATTTGCACTTTACACAATTTAAAAACAATTTTGACAGCAATTTTCAATTATAAATAATCAAACATAATATTTTCTCCTAGATAAATATAAATTACACTGGTTTTTAAGAGAAAAGTTCAAATAAACAAATAATTAAGAAACCTAACCTCCAAGCACCCGTACTCACGTTAAAATTCTAACATTCACAGCGAATTTTAGAAAAAATTCCACCCGTACGTTGCACTTTAATTGTAAGTAGGAATTAAGTCGACGAATTCAAGCTTATTCCTTTATTTTTTAATATTTGACAGGATCTGAAGGCATCAAAGAACTTGTTGTTTTCACGCACTCTGTTTTACCGACTTTAATATACATGTATATTAATTTTACAACATGATGGTATATTAAAATTAATGTACGGTATATGCAAATGACTTTACTCACATGTATATTAAATTTCGATCAGATTTTTTTAACAGTGAATATAGTAGGGGATTATAACCTACCCACATTTACTTGGAGCAATGATGGACAAGGACTCCGTGTCCTGTCGAGTGTTGGAGCACTTCCCTTAGCGAGAGAACGTGCAACTGAACTCTTGGATATACAGCATGGATTTCTCAATATGTATCAAGCAAATAATATACATAACACCTTTGCTAGGATTCTCGATTTGGTCCTTACATAATTGGAAACTACATCAGTCTGCAAATCAGATGATTCACTGTTAATCTGCGACGAATATCATCCTGCACTGGAAATAACAGTTCTCGTGCAAATTACTGAACTAAGAAATGAAAAAAGTTACTATCTACAGTCTAGACTGATCCAAAAATGCAAACTACGCGGTGATCTCTTCGTTCCTCGCCGCTGTGGATTGGGATCAGGCATTTGAAAATTCCTGTGTTGATGAGGGTGTATTCCTTTTTTACTCAGTATTGTACGATGCAGTAGACAGGTATGCACCTTGGCGTAATGTTTGAAATAACAAATACCCAGTATATTTGTAACAACTAGTTAAATTGCTTGCGGGAAAAAGAGAAGCTGATTATCGAAATACAGTTTTATGTCTTCAACCGGAATATGATAATTTTTCAAAAATAAGAGCCAAATGTAACACCTTAGTAAAAAGTTGCCGCGCGTGTCACGTTAAAAATGTGGGAAATAATATCCCACACAATCCCAAAGCTTTTGGCACCTTTTGCTGACAATGTTGCTTCTGTATTTGTAAATACTGATCTTCCTGGATATACGACTAATAAAGGACCATATTTAGATGCAGGTAGTATAGACACTACATTATTAGAAGTATTTGAGCAAATATGTTCAATTGATTGTAATAAAGGACCCACAGAAAAAAAAAGTGTAAATCGAATGCTAATTTCAGGGTACCATTTCCCTGCAACAAAAAAGAAGCTTGGCAGTGTGAATGATACCATTACAAAAGGCATTGTTTCTCTCGGACTTGGGGAACAAAACGTCACCTGCTGTCAATTGGTTTTACAGTTTTGCGGCAAAAACAATAGACGGTAGTTTCGTACGCGAAGTCTGATCGAGATGGAACCTCGTCTTGAAATTAGCTGCAACCAAATTTATTCCAAATCTTTTACTGTGCCCGATCTTGATGGAATACCCCCTATATTCCTGAAGAATAATTGCTGCGCTATTGCTAAGCCTCTATGGTTTCTCTATAGCAAATCCCTATACACAGGAGTCTTTCTGCAGCTGTGGAAATGTAGCCATATTGCTCCTATCTACAGAGCGTGTGATAAAGCCGATATAAAAAACTACAGACCCCTTAGTATCATTGATACAATTGTCAGGGCATAGTTACGTGAATAATTTATTGGATGAGCAGCTTGGCTTCATTTTCGGTAGGACAACATGTTCTAATTTAACGATTTATACCCAATTCATAAGCCTTTCAAACCTTCGAAAGTCCAACAAAAATAAAGAAAAATAGTAATTTTAGTAGATATGAATTTGAGAAAAGTAAGTGTTGTAAAACTTTCAAATACTTCATATTTATAAAATATATGTTTATTTTTAATGAATGCATCAAACATGATTTCAAACTTTGACTGTAGATGAGAAATGCTCATATTAAATTCAATTTATAATAATATGTCTTTTATAAAGTTAATTAAATATGGTTATAATAAATTACTTAGCAACAAATATAACCAGTCACAAAATAATTTTCCAATTGTCTCGCTATACGCACAATTGTACAATCTTGACAACTAAAAACGCAATAATGAGTCAGTTTTCAGTTCACGTTTCACAAAAATGATTTATGACAATTTTGAGAATTTCAGATGTATCCCTTCCACAGGTTGAAGAAGTAATCCATATGGATTATTGACATAGGGGATGGCAGTTTTCTCACAGACTTCAACTCTATAATTCTTGAGTATTTTGATAAGACCAACTTTCGTTTGATAGACTGCAAATCTTGCTCCTGAAACAAAAAAAGAGTTCTTAAAATAATGTTTATTTCATAAAAAGATATCGCCACCGCTGTGTCAGGAATTGCGATACCACCTCTGAGATAACATCTTTTACTCTTCCACTTTTCAGATAAAACATTTCTCTTTCACTCTTCAGATATCACATTTGGAAACCTACCTACATATATGGGACATGTGCCATATATTTTTGACATATTCGGTGTACGGTTCACCGAATATGTCAAGAAAATAGACTTCCAAGCGATGGAGTCCCCTTATTCCTACACAATTGCTATTCTGACAATAAATGTTTTGAGAATATAATTACCAATGCAATTTCTCGGACCATCTCCAAAAGATAAGAAAAGCATAGGGTGTCGTTCTTGCACTGCCTCATCATTAAATCTTTCTGGATCAAATGTTTCTGGATCTGGATAGTTTTTTGGATCACGTTGAATTGCATAGATGGGTATCCAAATCCTCTGGTCTTTTGGAACCGTCACTTTGGTACCCGAAAATGTGTATTTCTCTGTTGATTTTCTCATCAGTACCGATACTGGCGGGTACTTTCTAAGAGTTTCTGAAATAAATTAACAAAATCGTAATTACAAAATTGAATCTAAAATTTGAAACATGGAATTTGAAAAAGTCATATGTTTGGAAATGGATATGCAAGTATGCACATTGCACAATTATTGGGGGAGCTGGAAAGAGATTACATGAGAAGCGGACGGGGGGTGGAGAAATTTTTCACCAATCATGTCACTATATATTGTCCGTCCAGCCGTACGAATAAACATTTTGTTAAATAAAAGTGTTTTCAATTCTATTGCTCAGGAGTGCAATAAATTGCATTAATTACAAACAAATAATACACAGCCAGAAAAACCACAAGCTTTTATTTTTTTTCGTAAAAAATTGCGCTAATGGGCATTTCTTGTAGCGTTTCGATCCGGTTTTTAAATAAAAAAAACAGCATTTAAAAAAATATATTTTTCATTACCTTGAAAGACCTTGTGTAAATATTTCATATTTTTCAGCCGGTCGTAAATCAATTTTCCATCTGTCTCCTTTAATTCTTCTTGAATTTCTTTCCGAAGTTTGTCTTGAATAGAGGTGTCTAAAGCCAGTTCATATAATGCATTACTCATTGTTGTTGCAGACGTTTCGAAACCCGCGGCATAGAAAACAAATGCCTGAGCTACCAGCAAATTATCCGTCAGATCTGTAATTAAATGTTTTGCTCATTCAAATTGAAAATACCGTCAACCGGGGTAATTATGAATCACTGTATGTAATAATGGATCAAGGCTATATTCTGTAGAAAAACTTATTTTTAGTGGAATTTTACTGTATATCCTACAATGTTTATGAAACTTTTAGAAAATCTTATTTAAAAAAAAGTCACAAAGTTATAGATAAAAGTTAATTCATATTTACCCCGAAATTATCTATAATTACCCAGGTGGGCGATATCTACAATTTTTTTAAGTATCCGGGGTAAAAATATTTGGTCTTGATTATGTCTTGAATGTCTTTCCATATGTCTTCAATACAATGATGTCTCGTTCCGTCTCACCAGCTAGACATTGGAGACATATAGACTTGTCTTAAATTTATGACTGTAGCAGTGTCAAGACAAGACCAGGTAGACTTGTCTTGAGATATAGAGGTGTAATTTATATATTGGTTTTATTATTACGGGGAGGGTCTTCCATTTCCAAATAGGTTGGACCAAACAATTGACATCTGCTAAGGATTACAATTTTACAACCGATAAAAATTGGAATTTTTTAATAACTGATTCTTAAATTAAAAATTCGGAACCTGTCGACCTCAACAACTAAAGGCATATAAAATTTTTCATAAAAAGATTAAAACTCTCAATTTCTACAAGTATCTAGTAAACTGTCGGAGATGGGAAAAAATGAACAACATTTTTAGATTCGCCATCCAAAGAGCATAATTATTGCAGTTAATCAAAGTTATTAATACATAAAAAGTAAATACCATAAATATAATAGTTATTTGTGTCATACGCTATTTTTCGCAAGGCCCATTCGAAAAAGTTGTGTTAGGAGGAGGTTACGAAAAATACTAATTTTATATTGCATAGAGTGGAGTAAAAAATTATTAAAGATTCATTATTATTCATTATCATTAAAAGATTTGTTCAAGGTAAATGTAAATTTATTTCAAAAAGATACCAACACCAGTGTTTAAAGTTACCTATACCAGTGTCTAAAGTACCTTATCTCGAAAGTGCGCATGCGCAGCTTTTAAACCAGTGCCTAAAGTAAGCCATCTTCAAACTGCGCATGCGCGAAAATTTTTCGCACACAGTCTGCTCAAATAAAGTCCTTCAGGCACAATTTAGAAGCATGAAAACGTCAATTTTTGAGGTGGGTGTTGCAAAAAAATTATTGTCTTGAGACAAGATTATTTGCTTTGAAAAAAACCTTAGAGATTTATAACTAGAAGACAAGCCAAATGGCTGCCAAGGCCTTCGAGGGTCATCACTAATCCGCAGCCATTTGGCTTGTCTTCTAGTTATAAATCTCTAAGGTTCTTTCCAAAGCAAATAATCTTGTCTCAAGACAATAATTTTTTTACAACACCCACCTCAAAAGTTGACGTTTTCATGCTTCTAAATTGTGCCTGAAGGACTTTATTTTAGCAGACTGTGTGCGAACAGTTTTCGCGCATGCGCAGTTTGAAGACGGCTTACTTTAGGCACTGGTGAAAAAGTTGCGCATGCGCACTTTCGAGATGAGGTACTTTAGACACTGGTATAGGTAACTTTAAACACTGGTGTTGGTATCTTCTTGACATAAATTTAGATTTAACTTGAACAAATCTTTTAATGATTCAAGTTTTGTTTTTAGGGTTTCGTAGCCCCCCCCCCCCCCCTCACGGGAAAAAGAGATAAACGCCAACATTTTTTTCAACGAATGTTTTTGTTTCAAAATTTGTTTTCAAAAATTTTTGTTCACAAATTCTAGTTAACAAAATTTTTTCCACAAAATTTTTGTTTCAGAACATTTTTTTCTCAAACATTTAAAAACAAAAATTTTTTTTTATTTTTGTTTCAAAAAAATTTTTTTACTCCACTCTATGCAATATAAAATTAGTATTTTTCTTCACCTCCTCCCAATATCTTTTTCGTACGGGCGTTGCAAAAAATAGCGTGTGATACACGTGCGCATAGGTGATAGGTAACTCGTGTGATTGAATCTTTAGCCTGCGGCTCGCAGCACTTGTCACCGACTCATGCCTCGAGCCTCCGACTTATGCTGCAAAATTCACACAATCACCTATTTTGCGCACTTGTATCACAAGTAACTATTGTCTCTAAGTCGGAAATATTCGTCTCAAGGCATCAAAAATGGCCTGGTTCCGTCTCACGAGCTAGACTTACAGAATAACTTGAAATTGTCTTGGATTAGTCTGGACCCAAGACAAAATAAAGACCAAATATTTTTACCTCGGATATAATTAAGTAATGTAATCAATTGTTAATTAACTAAAAATTTTATCATCTAAGAACCTACTTATATGAGATAATCTATCAGGATTTTCCTTCACGTGTCTCAGTGAATCAACAAAGTCATGCCTCACGACATTATTTTCCTTCCTATACTGCATCGTGTCCTTAATTAGGTTGATAAAAAAGTTGTTCATTTCAGTCTCCTCTAAAAGGGGTCCAAGAAAATTATATAACCACGGTGTTATATCTTGAATTTTTATTCGAATCGACCTCATAAAACTAACATCGAATATTTTTCTTCCCATTCTCAGGAAATCATTTTTCTCATCAGCAAGAGCGTTGATGTCAATTCCAAAAGCACAAGAACCAATTACGTCTGTAGTAAATTTCGCTGTGAGCTGACGGCACTCAATTGGTTCATTTTCAGGCACTAATTTTTCCAAATGCCGCTCCAGGTGATCGGAGCATTCCAGAAGAAGATGAAACATTTCCTTCAATTTTCCGGATGTAAAAACGGGCGAAAAATTTCTTCGAAGAGGTCGCCATCGTTTAGGTTCAAGATTAAATAAATGTGGGGATAAAACATCTACTTTTTCGTTAATTGTTATTCCACGGTCGGCAAATTTGTTAAAATCTTTGATTAAAACATCTTTGATCAATTCTGGGTCCCTAAGTATCAGAATTGGCGTTGTTCTATCGAAAATACCAATCATACGCTCGTTTCTGAATGCATCGTAAATATTTTTAACAAAGTCTCCAATGAAGTATCGATTTAATATGAAGTCCTTAAAATTTCCGATAAAAGGTAAAGGTTTTGGTCCTCGAACTCCTCGAATTATCCAAAAATCATGAGTAGATGTTCTGCAGTAATAGAGGAAGAGCAAAATTGCTGCGAAAATGCACAAAATTTCAAATGGCCCCATGATATAATTCGAATGTTAATTAATTCCTTAGATTTTCTTCAATCATCTGAAATTATTAAAAGGATGTAAGTTGAAGGTGAACAGTAAATGATAAAAACACGAACAAGAAACTTCCATTTAGAATTTTCTTATCAAATTTTGTCTTGAAGTTTAATTGTTGTACGTATTATCTAATATTTTCAAGGCATATATATTAGCGAAGTATCTCGTGGTCTAGAAATTTGGCATGGGTTGTCAAATATTTGTCATAAGTTTGGCTAGTCGTCCCGAAATTTCGAGATGCAAAAGTAGTAAATTTATCAAGTGTTGAATAATAATAAAATTCAATACTTTAGATAGGGTCTCTCAAGAAAAATTTGTTCTTCCTGTATTTGCTAAAACTTATAGAATAAATTCCTTTCTTTTGGTGAGAAAATATATGTTGTTTTTAGAGTATTTATTGCATAGATGTTATATATATTGCCCATATTGCTGTTAGATGAAAACAAAATTAAAGATCGCTACATAGATTCTGAGGCCGAGAACACATCTTCTCAACTTTTTTAACTTTACATTTTCACAACTGTTATTTTAACATTCTCTTTTTGTTTAATACAGTAAAAATTGTTAATCAGGAATCATGTGATTGATATGGCAACGGCCATACCACGCTGGAAACACCAGTTCCCGTTAGATCACTGAAGTTAAGCAGTGTTGGGCGCGGTTAGTACTTGGATGGGTGACCGGTCTGATACTACTGCATTGCTGTTGGCGGTCGTGGGTGTGGTGAGCCCACACTTGTAGTTATTTACTACAAGTAACTATCCAACTAGAAACACTACCCGAATCGGGTAGTGTCACGCTTACTCCTTGAGGCTCGCCGAAAGGGAAATGGCTTAATGGTATATATGTGATGCCCAAATTTCGTTCGTTTGCAAACAAAATAGAGGGGAAATGTAAAATCCCTTTGAGTTGTAATTTTTTGACAAAGTTAATAATAACGATTTAAATATGCAGACATACATTCTCATCCTAATGAGGTACGATAACTTTCGAAAAAATGATCAGATTGGATTGAGCTTTGGCAAATTTTTTTAAGAGCTGAAAGAAAAGGACAAGTTCGTTAGCCAGCTTTTTTTGATAAAAATTCAAAAAGTTAGAGCATTTTCAAAATTGTCGAAATCATTTTTTTTCGAAATTGAAAAATTATATGTACGGCAATTCGTAGTACTCAAAAATCTGAACAATTTACCCTCACAACTTTTTTCAATAAAAAAAACTCTCAGAGTTTCTTCAAAATCAAAAAAAAAAGACAAACGGAAATCAACATTTTAAGCCAAACAACGCACGATACAAAAAAAGTCCAGAAAAAAAATGTAGCTTTTTGCAAGTCCTAGTTCAAGTTGCAAGTTCAAAAAGTTAGAGCATTTTCAAAATTGTTGAAATCATTTTTTTCGAAATTGAAAAATTATATGTACGGCAATTCGTAGTACTCAAAAATCTGAACAATTTACCCTCACAACTTTTTTCAATAAAAAAAAACTCTCACAGCATTTTCAAAATCCAAAAAAGACAAACGGAAATCAACATTTTACGCCAAACAACGCACGATATAAAAAAAAGTCCAGAAAAAACGTAGCTTTTTGCAAGTCCTACAAGGTTATCATAACAACTTTTTGAATTTCCTTGAAAAATCAAAAATTCCAATTTCCACCCCATGAAACATATAAAAAATAAAATAAAATAATCCATTTTTCTTTCAGACTATGCAAGATACAAGAAAAGATGATTGAACAATAATTATCCATCCAAGAAAGATCTGCAAATTTGCTGTTAATAATTTTTTTATAGGACGCGTAGTTTTTGTTTTAATCGTAAAAAATGACATTACAAAATAAACAAAAAATCAAATTTTTACATTCTCATCCTAATGAGAAGGTATTGGTTTTATGTAAAAAAAATTAAATTTAGTTTTCTATGGATAAACCAGACACTGTTTGACCAGAAACGGAGTTTTCTTTTTTTTTGTAGTATTTTCAGTAAGTTAAACCAAAACTGTTTCTGAAGAAATTAAGCGTTTTTCTTTGGACTTCAAAAAAGTGTGTGGGTATTGTAATGAGAATGTGTTGCTTAAGGCCGGTAGAGCCTTAATTAAATAAGAAAAAAGCCGAGCGCGAGGCAAAAAGTATCCGAGCGCGTAGCGCGAAGTACATACATTAGCGAGCGCGAGGTAAATATATTATCGAGCGCGAAGCGCGACATATACAAGAACTGCACGTCCTAGGCGCGCTCAAACTTGCGAGCCGCGCGCCAAGTGCGCGATAAGAATGTGTCCACAAAGCGGGCAGATTTTTTTAAATGTAATTCTCAGAAAATATCAAGTACCTTACTGCCAATATTTTAAGCATTAAAACATATTTTTTAAACAATACTTGTCCTGCAATATAGCGTGTATTAGCCTAAAAATGTGTTTAAAAAAAATAAAATGTATAGTAGTAAAATGCAACAGACTTTATTTTTACGAAAATTTTTATGAAAATTGATCGCAACTTAAAGGATGTTAATACTCATCTTAAATGTTTTCTTAAACCCGTGAAAAATTCTAGTGTCGCATGGCATTCTAATATAGAATTTTCTGCATTGCACAATATGGCATAATTACTATGGAAATAATTAAAATATAGTAAATATATAAAAAAGTGACCTCTGAATAAATTTTTTTTTTAATTTAACCACAAATTTAATTTTGTTTGCTATATTTTATGAAAATAAATAAGAAAGTGTACAATATTAATCCTTCAGAAACACAAAAATGTATATTTTTCTGATTTGATAAACTTATTTATTAATTAATTTATTATTACAGTGGTGACAAGTGTCAATGACAGATTCCAGATAATTGTTTTTATTATTGTGTCATGATAAGGAGATTAAAAGTAATGAAAATTTGATATAAGGACGTTTCGAAGTATAACAAATTTCCTCATCAGATTAAAGAGTAATCATTGATGTGTAGGTAAAAATAGATTCACTGAGTTAAAAAACAAGCAAAAGAAATTGATTGCGTTGTGAGTCGGAGTGTTTGTTCCGATCTCGCAAAAAAACAATCTTTTTTAATTTTCACATTTAAAAAAATCCCAATATGATGGTTATTTTACGTTGGTTCTATTTCACAATTTCAATTTAGTTCTTGCTATTGCAGAAACAATGAAAAGAATGTATTTTTTATGCAATCAACTTTTAACAAATTTTTCTTTATCACATTTATACGAGCACTCACAACACAATCAATTTCTGTCGCTTGTTTTTAAATTCCGTGAATCTATTTTTACCTAAACATCAATAATTACTCTTTAATCTGTTGAGGAAACTTGTTATGTTTCGAAAAGTCGTTATATCAAATTTTCAGTACTTTTATCTCTTTATCATGACCGGCGTAGAAAATTATCAGGGCAGACTTGCGTCCAGTTAGAACATTGTCAACACTTTCATGTATTTGAAAAAAACTTGCAGTCATTATTCGTTAATAAAATATTATTAAACTACTTTTATTTCTGAAAATTACGTAAAATTAAGAAACAATCCTTTCACAATCATTTTCACTACTTCTACTATTTTATACATATAATTTACAATCTAGAAATAGTTATGCTAACAAAAATAATGAGTTTTTGAATTGAATCATCTTTAAACTTCCTGAATGTTTACATTTTTATATTTTTTCAAATATTTTTTCCATTGCATTTCATGTTGAAGTAGGACCATGTGCGAGAAGCGCCGCCATGGGGCGAAAGTTCGCAAATAGAAACTCATAGTAATAAGGACCGGCCATCGCTTTTAAATTCGAATAGGCCTAATTTTGGTATATTTTCACCCTGTAAAGGTTCAAGGTAAAGGTTCAAATTTATACCTGTAAAAATTCGGCTTTAGATTTTTGATGATCGATCCCCTCCAATTTGTTTGTTTTCCAGAAAAAGAAATTCACTGCTTTTTTTCAAATCGTTCAACATTAACTCCCCTAATAGCACGGAACGTTCCTGGGACGTTCCCGGAACGTTCCGCGGGAACTTTCGGAACGTTCCAGGAACGTTCCCGGAACGTGTAAAATGTACGCCGCTTGGGAACGTTCCAGGAACGTTCCACTGGAACGTTCCAAACATAAATTAACGTTATTGTTATTATTATCAATAAATATCTCGTAAACCGTAAGTGATAGGTCAAAATCGATGTCAGTTTATGATACGGATATCATATTATAGTGTAGTATATGCGGTACTCAAAACTCAAAAATGACATCCATTTTTACCTATCTCTTACGGTTTACGAGATAATTGTTGTTAAAAATAACAATAATGGAAAGTTCCCCTCAGGTCCCATTGGAACGTTCCTGGAACGTTCCAGTGGAACGTTCCCAAGGGGCGGACATTTTACACGTTCCGGGAACGTTCCTGGAACGTTCCGCTGGAACGTTCCGAAGGTGCCCGCGGAACGTTCCAGGAACGTTCCCGGAATGTTCCGTGCTATTAGGGTCATGACCTCGGAATTTTGAAATTAATATAGAGTTTAAAATGGGAAAAGCCTGGTTTTCGAAAAAATGGAACAAAGAAGTACTTGTTATTAATTTTTTGTAAATTAAAGTTTTTTCACATCTTAGAGAATGTTCAAGAAATATCTTTCACTCAATAACTTTTAATTTTAACCCCTTCCACCCGCCAACCCCCTTGGATTGTGGCCGGAAAATGCTCCAAAAAATATAAAATAGCAGTTTTATGTAAAATTTGTTTAAACAATTTTTTTTCGCCTTAAAATCGTGAAAAGTTATTATTTTTCGGGATAAATGATACAGTTAATTTTCCAGAATAATATTTCTTGTTCAAGATATTTGGTAATTATTTAAACAATTTTAATTTGTTAAAACAATTTTTGTTCTATAAATCGTAAACTGCTGTCATTTTCTGAAATCAATGTTTAAATAATTGCAAACTGTATTTCACACAAACTTTCACTCTTAGCATTCATCACCTCAGCCATTCATTTCATAAAATAATAACTTTTCACAATTTACAGGATAAAAAAATTGTCATTACTAAAAAAAAAATTTTTACGATTAGCAAGGGAAAAATTGTTTAAAAAAATTTGAATTGTTCAAGTAATTATCAAGTACGTTAAAATATAAATATTATTTTTGAAATTCATCAACTGTTTCATTTATCCCACAAAATAATAACTTTTTACGAATTACAAGTGAAAAAAATGGTTTTTAACGAATGATAATTATTTAAATGCAAGTGAAAATTAGTTTAAAAATACTTGAAAACTTGTAACTTTATGAATATGAAGAATTTATTTAGAAAAAATTAAAAAAACTACCGTCTTTAGCATGAATTTGACATAAAATTAGTATTTTGCAATTTTTGGTGCATTTTCCGGGCACAATACAAGGGGGTTGAGGTATCAAAATTGTCAGTTGTTGGGTGCAAATTATTTCTTCAAATTTCCTCAAGAGTTGACTAAACTTTAATTTAAAAGGACTTAATAACAAGTTCTTCTTCTTTCCATTTTTTCGGTAACCGAGCTTTTTCTAATTAAAACCCCATGTTAATTTCGAAAGCCCGAGGGCACAGGTTGATGTTAAACAATTTGAAAAAAATAGGGAATTTATTTTTTCGTAAAAGGACCAAATGATAATATTTGTTCTTTTCATCATTTAATGGAATGTCGGTTAAATCAAATTAGATAACAAACAAGAAAATTTGTCTCAAAATGTAATAACTTCAAATATAGTGCACGCTTTACATTAACAAATTAAGAAATTAATGATGGTCTATAATAAATTCACTAATATATTCATTCACCTGATAGAAATATTGGTCCTTGTTAAAGTTTCGACTTGGTACAGAACTGGTCATTCCAGAATAAATATGCAGTTGAGAGGAGCAGTTTCAGTGTCAAACTGTAGTTTATATACTGAAATGAAAAGATATAGACAATGAGAATGAAAAGGCGATTCATCCTGACTTGCACAAATGCACTCTGATTGCAGTATCTTTCTCGTTCATTTACCTCATGATGTTTGCTCAACTTAGTGATCATTAGTAATCTATGTATAAATATTACGCACAAAATATGCAAACAAATAGGTTTAGATTATAATAACTATTACATACTTAGGAATCATCTCGCTCTAGATTTCTCAAATTTTATCATCACGCATGGTTCAATTATTATCTGTGGAACTTCAGTCTTTTGTTAACGCATGGTAAACAACAGACGAAAGACTGCGGCCACCGACCGATTTAAAGAGGAGATTTTAAACTTTAATTTAGCGAAGTTTCAATTTCTCCATTCACTTTAATATCTGAAGAAAGCAGAAAGTGGATGTCGAGAATCGAAAATGGATCAAAAACGGAAAATAGGTATTTTTTTCACATGCTATCTCGGCCCCTGTTTATCTAAAATACTTCAAGTAGGGCTTCATCCAAACGAAATTTAATAAGCTTTTTAACAGTTTTTTAAAATCATTCTAATCTAATTTCTCGCTGAGATACTGACCCAGATAACAATCGTGCGGCGCACTTTACTCGCACGCGGTGAGTCTCACGTCGTGCGTGCACAAATGCTGCGTTATCGACACACCGTGCCTGATAGGAACTTAAGTGCGAGTGCAAGGTGTCGCAAAAGACTCGCGCACGTGCGAGCATGAAGTGCGACCACAATAAGAGCCCATTGCATGCATGAATCGCTACAATTTTTCATTAATAAATTAACAGTATAAATAAATAAATTAAAAATATTTTTATTGGGTAAAATTGTTAATATTAATAATGTATAGGACAGAACTTTATTTTTTTAGTATCTTTCTCAAAAATAATTTTTCATTAAATTATACAGTGTGAAAAACTATCTTGGAAATTCGTTTTTATTTTTCAGTAGGGGAGATCGGGGGGTTATGAGACGGGTTTTGTTTTTGGACCAAAAATATAATAGAAAAGCCATTTTTCTGCGCATTAAATTTTTTAAACTATTATTTAGTGTAACAACACTTATACAAGAGATTAATTAGTTGAAATTTTAGAAAGATGTCTTAGTTTTGCCTGTTTGACCAAAAATTGTTTTTTCTGGATTTTCGAAATGTTCGGGGGGTTGTGAGACAGAAACTTATTAGAAAGAAAATGGCCTAATTTCATCAAAATAATTTCTATTTTAATCTTTAAAAAGGCTTTCTTTGTAGTCTACAATATAATAAAGTTAAAATAGTTTGGAAGTGAATATAAAAATACGAAGAAAAGTAGGTGAATTAAAAAAATATTAAGTTAATCTGATTCACAATGAATGCAGGTGTAATAGCTGGCTTTTAGATTGGCACATTTCAAATGAACAGGTCTGTCGCAGCTATTACAGTGAATTGAGTTGTTTCTGTTTAATCTTTTTGGCATAAGATCTTTGCAAATGATGCAAAAGTCTTCATCTTCAGGGTCGGACATATTTCGATTACGCTCATAGATTACAGCATGTCTCATAACCCCCCGAGAACGTTGTCTCACGACCCCCCAGTTCCTATATTTCAATTTGGACACTGCTTTATGGATGTATTGAATTTTTAAATAAAATTCGCTTCGCGTGTCAAAAGTCTACTCACCAAGGAATGTTTTGTACACATTCACTGTTGTAATTAGTTTGTTAAACGAAGTAAAACACTGCAAACGTAAACAGTCTAAAAAACTTTTGATCATACAATTGGAGTGATGATCTGAGAATAAACAAATAATCCACATGAATGTGACATTTGTCATACGGAAAGGGAGGTTGAAAACAAGTAAGAAGTTTAGCATTCATCCGGTAGATGTCACGCTTTTCATTTCAGAGCTGTAAGCGTGTCTCACGACCCCCCGTGTCTCACAACCCACCGACCTCCCCTACCTTTTGAATAAAATATTAAAATCGATATGAAAAAAAATATCGATTTTATTATTTCATTAAATATTTTTTTTAAATTTTCCCGCCAGTCACCTATGACATGTTGATTGGACATCAGCAATAGCGGCCAATGGACCGAACCCCTCAGCCTCACACCAACCTTACACTTCACTGATGGCGGGCTACATCGCGCGTGTTTTTCATTTGTCTGGAGTCGGGTTTTTGTGCTGTGATAATTTTATATCTGTAATTAGTATTTAATTTAATGTTTTCTTAGTACGTGTCCGAGGGATTATACCACTTATTCATTTTACTTCCATGGTGTACATAAACAAATAACATAAGCTCCATTCTTCACACGTGGAGAGTATTGTTCACATTTGAGTTTCGCTCGAAAAATCATATTCTTTTCATTGATTATTATTGAGTGCCAAGTTCAGATGGTATTTTCTAGAAGGTCTGACGTATAATGTGTTATCCCGATATGTCTTCTAGGTCCAGAGACATCAACGCAGTTAAGCATAAGCATAACGGTTGATTGATGTGCATATATTCAAATACAGTACACAGTTTTTCCCTTTTGAATCTTTATTTATTCTTATTATTCAAAAACTTGCAGTACACAAACTTCACAAAAGAGGATAATTATTGTACATATTGTAACCCGCGAGTAACACGACAAGCCTGAGCATAGGCAAAATTAATATCTCCTGGGTGATGCTAACAGAAAAGTAGCATCATACAGGAGAAACTGTAAAGCGCAAACTCCAGAACTCCCACTCAGACACTATTGCGTGAGCGTGGGAGGGCAAAGTGAGCAACATCAAGGTTATACCGAGACTCTTGGTCTGCATAATACAATATAATATCGACGTAAACTGGCAATCGTATCTTGATCGATTTACAAGCAGATAAGGAGTTGCACTGCTCTACCTGGTTGCGAAAATCATTAGGTACGAATCCCAGGTTGGGAGAAAATACCTCGTTTTGAGAAGGGACTCGGAAGTCCGAAAATATAAAATTTTATCTCTCTGAAGAGATTTCAAAAGTCGAGTCAGCTCGCAATCGTTTGCCTTCGCTCTCTCTCCCATTGAGAACAAAGCGACCTACCTGAGGCCTGAGCATTCCTCAGTCCAGCCGACTAGCCCCGAACGTGCTTACGTAGCAACCTCACCGGATTGAGGTAGAACACCTGATCGACACGTATCAGAGTAATAAATAGCTCGTAATAACTCATTAGAATATAGTTAAAGTGTAGTGTTCAGTGTAGTGCAGTGAAAGCAAATAAGAAAAAATTATGTATAAAGAAAGAATATCAACTAAAATTAAAACATTATTAGTCTATATTGTCTTAACAGTCTAGACCTAGCTCAAAATAATCCTCGATGAGTGTTTAGAACTTATTCCTAGTATTGAGGCAGCGCCTTTGGAATGTCTCAGAGTTCGTTTTGAGTTGCTCGCTAAAAAGAGAAGCGGACTTCAATGACGACGAGTTCTTTTGAATAAAAATCAGTTCAGACCTAACCGTGTATCCAGCTACCAGCAGTACAAGGACGAATTAAACTTTCCTGGAATAAACTTTCCAGTTGTATTAAAGGATGTAGCAAATTTTGAAAAGAAAAATAACATCTCAATTATTGTGTACGGAATTAATAAAGAAGAAGCAGAGGTTTTCAGTAGTTCCTCTTTATCTTAATTCAGAGGTGAAGGATACTCATGTGAACCTCCTCCGAGTTGAAAAGGAATGCGTGAATGAAGACAGCAGCGAGGAAGAAGATAACAATGAACAGGAAAGCAGACCTCAGTCTTTCAACTTCCACTATGTGTGGGTTAAAGATCTTTCGCGACTAGTTAGCCGCCAACTATCGAAACATAATGGAAAAAAA
Organism: Andricus curvator; assembly: GCA_932195095.1. Taxonomy (NCBI): domain Eukaryota; kingdom Metazoa; phylum Arthropoda; class Insecta; order Hymenoptera; family Cynipidae; genus Andricus; species Andricus curvator. The sequence goes on from CAKNYM010049167.1 coordinate 70,150, forward strand.
TATATCTGTGAACGATGCTTGCACTAATTTTCAAGAATAGAGAAGTCAGCTGCCCATAGTGAAGATTGTAAAAAATAATATAAAACCGATACTAATATATTGATACCAAAACCAGGAAACAATATAATAGAATTCAAAAATTTCAAGTACAGAGAAAAAGAACCTTTCATTATTCATGCGGATTGTGAGTCGCTATTAATACCAACTGAAGAAGCACAAAAACAGAGAACAAACACTCAAGTTTTCCACAAACATGAAGTTTTTGAAATCGGGTACTTGTTTAAGTGCAGCTACAATGATTCACTATGATTCTACAACTCACGTCCTGAAGGTGTGGAACCAGCAAAGTGGTTTTCTATAGAGTTTCTGCTAATTGCAAATAACTGTGAGAAAATACTAGCATCCTCAATTCCGATGCAGAAACTAACACCGGAGCAACAGGAAGCTTTCGTTGAAGCAACTACTTGCCACATCTGTCAGAAGACCCTACATCAACCGATGAAGGTCCGCGATCACTCTCACCTCACTGGAAAATATCGTGGTCCCGCGCATGATATAAGGAAAAATACATCTCTTTCACAAAATACGTACAAGGAACACAGATAAAATTCCGATTCATTGACTCATTCAGATTCATGGCATCGTCCTTAGAAAAATTAGCATCGTATCTCACTGAATATAAAATTGTGTGTGCAATGTTTTCTGGGAATTGAGAGTGAGAAAGTTGAACTTCTAACGAGGAAAGGTTTTCTTCCCTATGAATACCTGTACTTGAGGGTGAGACTTGAAGAAAATCAACTTCCACCAAAAGAAAAGTTTTATAGTACCCTTAATGACTCATCAATATCTAATGAGGACTATTAACATGTAAAACAGGTATGGTGTGCATTTAGTGTTAGGACTATCGGCGAATACGTAAAACTATACATGAAGACTGATGTGTTGTTATTGGCTGATGTGTTTGAGAATCTCTGAGAACAGTGACTCGTGGCTTACGATCGCGATCCAGCACATTACTATACGACTCCTGGCTACACATAGGACGCCATGCTGAAATATACAGGGTTAAGATTGGAACTCCTCACTGACGTTGATATGCTATTAATGACTGAGAATGGTAAGACGGGTGGAGTGAGCCAATGCTCCAATCGATATGCCATTGCCAAAAACAAATACATGACAGTTTTCAATGAAACTGGGGAGTTCATCTATATTGTATATTTCGATGCAAACAACCTTCATGGTAGGATAATGGAACAACCCCTTTCTTATGATGAGCATAATGATTTATCGTTTTGTCCAGAAAACTCAAAACCACCAGGTTCCAGCCATGAGAAACTTCTTACTACTCTCTTGCTAAAACAAAAGTATGGTCTCCATTACCGGGCTATCAAACATGCTCTTGCAAACGGTCATGTATTAATCAAAATTCACAGAGTACTTAAATTTAATCAGTCAACATGGCTGAAGAGTTACATAGATTTCGATACAGAAAATTGAGCACAAGCTAAAAATGAATTCGGAAAGAACTTGCACAAATTGATGAATAATGCAGTGTACGGTAAGATAATGAAAAACATACGAAAGCATGTAAAAGTGAAACTCGTGACAAAGTAGGAGGGTAAGTATGGAGCAGAAGCCCTATTAGCCAAACCGAATTTCCACAGCCGAGCCATTTTCAGTGAAAATCTCGTGGCTATAGAGTTAAAAAAGACAGAAGTTTTGTTTAATAAGCTAATCTATGTGGGGCTGACAGTGCTGGATGTATCTAAAATCCTAATTTATGATTTTCACTACGGTTACATGTGTAAAGAATATTGTAACAACTGCAAACTATTGTACACTGACACGGACAGTTTAATATATGAGGTGAAGTGTCAGGACATTTATGCCGACATAAAAAAAAGATATGCAAAAGAATATTCAACAATTCGATACATCAGAATATCCGCGTGACAATATTTTCGGAATTCCGCAAGCCAACAAGAAAGTTTTGGGTTTGATGAAAGACGAATGTAATGGTGGAATAATTACAGAATTTGTTGGCTTGCGGAGTAAGATGTACAGTATCCGCGTCAATGGTGAAGACTTTGTTAAAAAAGCTAAAGGTGTGAAAGCAGCTGTCGCGAAGAAAAGTATTACCTTCGAAGATTACACTGAATGCTTGCGAAATTCGAAAATCCAATCTAGAACGCAATATGTGATCAGGTCATGACTCCACAACGTCGAAACGATTGAACAACAAAAGATGGCTCTCAATCCTTACGATGATAAGCGATATTTACTCCCAAACAGTACAGATACCCTCGCGTGGGGGCATTATAGAATCAGAGCGATGGAGGTCGATGATGTTTTAAGTAAGAGTGATGCAGAATTGCTAGATCTTCTAGTAAAAAATTAGGTTGAAGCTGTAAATAGGAATTATAGAGGTTTTCCTCTTAATAATTTTAGATAGTAATTATAAGGTTTACTCACTGTAAATAATTGTGAATAGTAGTTATAATGATTTTTGAATAAAAAAAGATATATTTATATGAATTACTTTTTTTATTTATCAAAAACCCTACATATAGTTAGTACAAGCGTAGATTTAGTATTATAAATCTCATAATTTAGTTTCACATTCAATCATCGTTGATTCGTCGTTACTTCATCATTGTTTCAACGTTAGCTTATAGTTGGTTCAACATTGATTCATCATTGGCTTAAAATTAAACAGCGTTGATACAATATTGCACAAAGTTGATTAAAAAAAAAAAATTGAACAAAGTTGATTACATGTCTGATTTATCTATCCAGCTATTGTGTGAACTATTAAAGCCTAAACACTTTACAAATATTTTGTTGCCACGTTTTTTGATTACTTTTTCCACAAGGTTAACATCTGGATGCTTAACTTTGAGAAGTTCTTCTTGATAGAATCCGCAAGCGATGGGTTGTTCCTGATAGTCCTTGAGCTTATACGTCACAGTGAATATCTCTGTTGTCCAGTTGGGAATGTATCCTTTCTCAAAAAACATGCTTGTGCTTGCTGATTCGAACTCTGTCATCAACTTTGAACTTGTGTCTTCTCCTGGGTATATTTCGCAGTTTTTTTAAGTATTGCATAAGTTTCTTTTCATCCTTGGCAGATACATCTTTGGGCTTCATACCGATTGATCGATGTTTCGTATTGTTGTACTTGAAGATGAGAGTAGGTAAAATGTTTATCCAATTGTAGTTGCCTCTCAAGCTAAATTGCGCCCACATCTTTTTTTTGAGTGTGCGAATAAATCTTCCACAGATTGACACCTTCAGATTACTATGCGTTGAGTAGAGATTGATACCATATCGTTGCATAAGATTTTTAAAATGTGAATTATAAAATTCTTTACTTTCATCAGTGTGTATGTTTTTTGGCACACGACCCAGCACTAGTATAGATTGCATTACTGAAGTGACATCTGGTCCACTCTTACTTTTAACTGGAAGCGCCCAAGCGTACTTGGAGAAAATATCTATGACGGTAAGCAAATACTTGTATCCATTATTCTCACGGGCATAGGGTAGCATTTCAACCAAATCTGCCTGCCACGTCTCGTCTAGACCATGCATTTGCACGCGACGAAGTGGATAATTCTTTCTAGCATGTTTATGCAGTTCTGTGACTAGTGCCAATTTCTCGTTGTCCATTCTCGAGTGTGTTTAATCGAGCTTCCAACTGAGCGATGCGTTCAGTGTTAGGGACTAAAAAATCTTGTTGGGTATCAATCTGCAATTTTTTCAATTTCTCATCGATCGATTCTTCAAGTATACATATCATCAAATTATCATTGTCAATCTCTGTTCGCATAAATGATGTGACTTGATACACTGTACGTATCTCGTTTTCTACAATGCGTTGTAAAAGTCCCAAATTGACTGCGTCGTATTGTTCTTTGACCTCACTAACGGAGGTGATCTTGAATCCAACACCAGGAGGCCCACGGCTTGCTGCAGCGATTCGATCCAGGTGATGTCCAAATACGTCAATACTCATCGTGATACTGATTATGATCTAATTAATACACTCCTAATATATGATTCCAGCTTCCCTAAGTTCCTCAATGATTGATATAATTTCATTGTTGTCAGCGTTTACATTTTTTCTTGCTACCATATACTGTGGTAGGGAATGTTCTAGTTGAGGATCATCTGCGTGATACATTGAACATTTTTGCAATAAAGTTCTTGTACTTGATATCTCTGCTAGTACGAATAGGTTCATTTGGGCTATACCGCTTCTTGTGTGCATTTGTAGCAATCGATATTTCCTGATGATTGTTTAGATCATCAGTGCTGATAGATGTCTCTTCGGGAGTTTTTCTGAACAGCAGTTCAAGCGGACCGACGGTTTTCAGATACTGTTTACCATTGACGTGAATATATTGTCCCTCAAAACTAATAGGTTTATCACCAATTATGAGGCTGCCATCATTGAGCTTACGCACACCATTAACCATATGTAAATACTGCTTTCTATTTTGTAGCAGCATTCTGAAAAACTTGTTTGTCAAATGCTCATAACTATTAGCAGGCTCGGTTGTAGCATCTTCTTCAAGCATAGTTGTATCTTGCTCTTCTTCAGCATCAGCTGTCACAAACGAAGCGTTATCATCCTCCTCTTCCTTTTCATCATATTTTTTTGTTACAGACTCATTTTCTTTAAGATACTTTTTAATTGGAGGATTTGATATGTCAATCAGTTTCTGCAGTGGCATGATGATTGGCTTAAACGTTTCACTCATTACCTTTTCAGTGGCTTCTTTACCCATTTTGAGCATTCGATGTTCACGTCGAATCGCCTCACTAGCTTTTGCGATTTCACGGAGCACCTCCTTCTCTTTGTGAAACTTTGTCATGTTGACGCGTTGATGTCTCCATATATAATGATATCATTTCCACTACACAACTTGTATTTATAGAGAGATAAAACAGTCAAATCCTTTTCTGTATCTCCCCTGGTTGAGATCGCTATCCTTATCTATGACAACAAATCCATACTTGTCAGTATTCCAACATCTTGAACATAAGTCTCGAAATCTACAATTTGCGATTAATTAACTGAGGAAGGAATTGTCGAAATTAATTAACTGGAAAACAAATTGAGAATAACTCATATCAGTGTTCACATCCAAATATCTATATAACGAGCTTCACGTTTATTTTCAGACCCTTAATGCATACAGACACCAACGGTGAGTGTCGAAACGTAAAGACCCGTTAAAAACTAGTGATAGAAAATTTGGCGATTTTATTACATTCTCATGAATGAAAATGTGAAAACTTTTCTAACCATGAAAATGTTCAAATCAGCGATACTCTTCCAAACTCGCCACCAAATTTTACTCCAAAAATTGACCAGTTTTCGGGAGACCAATGCGTATAACGAATTCACTAATTTATTTAATTACCTGATACAAATACTGATACTTGTTATACTTTCAAATTAGTACGGAACTACTCATTCCAGAATAAATATGTAGTTGAAGAGAGCAAGATTACTGGCAAGCTGTAGTAGATCTATTTAACTGAGAAGATATATATGTATACTGCGAAAATTACTGCATATGCGTACTGATTGCAGTATTTTTTTCTTTCATTTTCTTTGTGATATTTTCCATCACAGTGAAGAGGATACTAATATTAAATTTTTATTTCAGAGATCATTTGTAATTTATGGATAAATTAATTGAACGGAAAGTATGATAAGAAAAAGGTTTAAATTATAATAACAATTAATTGAAAATCATTTTATTATTATTATTTTTCAGATTTCATCATAACGGTACAGCTATCATGTGATTGATAAAACCTGTTTCCCAATCGTCATATAATATTTGATGTAAAGTGTTGTAAACTACATACGAATGTAGAACAGCATGCCATTAATATTACTCAAAAAATCGTGCTGAATGTGAATATATAGTAGAGATATAACGAAGATTCCTCGTGATTCTTTGTTACAATAATTAATGAAAACATCTTTAATAGCAATTATTTGAAATGTAGAAGTTGATTCCTAAGGCAGTCTTGAGAATTTCAAAAATATACCCTTTGTTGGAGCGAGAAAAAGAGATCTTGGATTATTGATGTATGGAATAGGAGTCTTGTCACAGACGTCAACTTTGAAACTTTGTATTATTTTGAAGAGGCCCATTTTTGTTTGAAATACAGCAAATCTTGCCCCTATTAACATAAATAATATTAATTTTATTCTAAATTATCCAAAATCATCATTGAAAATCATCAATTGTTAGTCAAATTGTTTCTATATTATTTGTGAACTGAAGACTCATTCCGTATTTTCATACGTATGGAAAATAGTCTTGTTACTGCTAACAAAATCGCAATATTATTGAAGATTAAAAAAAGGCGGTGTCTACATTCACGAAATTCTTTGCATGTAGCATGAGGAGAATGTAAAAGTGGGCTCGCTCCACCGAAATTTCGGTGAACGTAGAATAAATATTTTCGGTGAAACCAGAAACTACGTAAAAGGAAAATTCTAAGACTTCAATACGTCGTTTTGAGAAATATTCACCAATACAATTTCTGGGTCCTTCTCCAAATCTCCATAAACAGGAATCCAAACTATTGTGTCTTTCATTATTGTTACATTGGTTCCAGAGAATGTGTATTTTCCAGAATTTTTTTTTTAAAGCTGAAATTCCTTCTGAAACATGTCCCATATTTCGCTCCGCTTGAATCAAAATTTGAATTCTCGATTTTTTTCATAGTATTTTCGACAAATATAACAAAAATGACAAGTTCTATTGAAAAATGGTTAAAACTTGATTTAGAACTTTTTAAAAGCTGCAATTCCTCATCTTAAACTGAAGAATAGCTTAAACTGATACCATTATTAATAGCTAAAAAATAACTATATCATAGTTAAATGTTAGAATGAGTTTAATAATTTTTAAATAAATAGAATGTGTTGTCAAGAATTTTTCGATAGTTTTCTGATGTCTTCAAATGGAATCTTTTTTGTTTGCGTGTAACCATACATATCGATGAATCGGTCAACTTTTTTTTAACATCTGACTGATAATATCTCATTTTGTTGAAAAAGGGATCATATATGTTCCACTTTTACAAAAACTGACGATCTAAATCTCTTTGACGACGAAGCTGTTTATTAAAATCATAAAGAAGGCAGTTTCCACACTTACTTTAACCTTTTACTATGATATAGTATCATTTTTCAATTATCATATCAGTGGATAGTGTTTAAGCAATTTTTTGAGTTTAAGATGTGTCATTTTGAATCAAATGATATTTTCGAGAATAGGATCAGCTGCGATTTTCGTGATTTCATTTTTTGAAGCCTAAAATGCAAACAAATGATGTGCTGTAGCTAGATTTTGTTGACATTTCCATCACACCTATCACTGGTTGAAGCGAACTATGTTCCGTAAAGTTCACAAATTTTATTCGATTTGAGATTTTTTTTAAGTTATTGTAAATTGATATTGAAAGTTGACAAATAATTTTTTATTTTATTTGCTTGTCGAATGAACAAATATGATATTGCGGAGAGTCACTGCTAAATAACTGCAGTTGACTCCAAAGAGAACAACGGAATTTTTAGTTTATAAATATAAAAAACTAATAAATTTGCTCATAAAAATGGTAATGAAGAAACAAATTGTTTATCAGTTATCCAAGGATTCTTATTAAGGTTCAAAATTATTTATTTGCAGTTATCCAATTGTTCTTACAAAGCTTGAGAATTAGTTATTTGCAGTTGAATATGTTTAAAAATCAGTTTGTAAAGCGTTGGAACGAGTACAGTTAAGATTTTCCCGCCTTTTTATAAAATTTCCAATCCCGCATGTTGCTTTTGTCTTAAGTTTGTGCATCATTTTTTTAATGTTGATCCTAGGAGTTTATAAACAAATCTTTTTGCTTTTTCGGAAAATTTTCGATTCCGTGTTCTGGTATTGAGCCAAAACTGTCCTAATTTTGAACAAGTCTAGATCAAAATGCCGGCATTGTTATCTATTTGAATAGCGACGTCTTGGTGAGTATTTTGGTTTGGTCTGCATTATTTTTCCTCAGATTATATTATACACGTAAAATGCATCTTTATGCAAAAATATGAAGTTAGTAGACCTGATATTTTTGGCGCTAGGCTAACAGGGGCTTTTTGAGCCAAAAGGTCTACATTTTTTTTAAAAGTATTTTCAAGGAGGTTGACATTATTTTTCCTCACATAAAACACGCCAAACTCGTCTTCGTCCAAAAGATGTGGTCAGTAGACCTAATCGTTTTTTCGCTAAGCGTGGTAATGGGCGGACAGTTATTTTACCGACTGCATTAGGGTTTTCTACGAAAACTTGAAAACGAACTTTGTTGGACGAGGAATAGATGAAAAGTGCGCTTCTTAATTATGCTTGAAAAAGAAATTTTAACTGTTTTTAGATGACTAAATATGTGACCATCCGTGACGAAAGGGACCTAACATGGAAAAAATCGATTTTTCGTTTTTTACACAAATCGATAATTTTTAATTTGCTCTCATATAATAAAAAATATTTTTTCTATTTCTGACAAATTCAAATTGTTATTAAACTGCAAAGTGAGGCCCTCCAATAGAGTTCCTTTGTTGTACCGCTTTTTCAATCGCTCCTCCTATGAAGCTACCGCGCGTTAGGTCCTTTTCTTCGCGGACGATCACATATAAAAAACGTGCCATTATCTATTAATTTGTATGATTAGTTTTGTAATAACAATGGTATTCACTCTCTCAAAAATAGCTGAAACCAATCATCGTTTACTTTGTTTCTATAGCATTACAAATTATTTATGTACCTTCATTAATTGAATTTAAAAAATTCTTTTCGTCCATAAATTGTTATTTTCCATATGACAAGGTTTTATCTAGAAGCATACACATAAAAAGGTTCTATCTTGGAGCATACAAATAGCAAGATTCTATTTTGAAGGGGGCGCAGATGCGTCATACAATTTATACATGATAATTTGCCAGCTACCAGATTCTCCCACCGAAACAGAAGCTTTCAATATGTATGCATCGAGATAAAATCTTGTAATTTGGATATTATTATTGTGAGAAGTTGTAGGCTCCGGAAGCTAGGATCATGGTTCTTTAAAAGCAACCAATCCCGACGCAACTGGAACTTGTACGTCATCTGCTTCTGCTCCTTCTGTCCTAGAAGGTAAGCAAGAGCGGGAAATTTACGCGAGATAACATCGGGCAACACTGTTTCTTGGAGTCAGGTCTCTAGCCGCGGATGATCTTACGCGGCAGACGGGACAGTTGGAGATGAAGTTTCACCTCTGGATACTTTTTTAGAGCTACCAATCTTTTTAGAATGTTATGAGGAACAGTGTTGACGGATCAGATGAAGTGATCCCAGAAGAACAGCCTTTTGCATCCGGTTCGCGATGGAATGAGCCTGACGGTGGCAAGCCGGAATCTTGTTGAGTTGGCTAATAAATGAAGCTTTCATACCTCCAAGACAGCCGATTATGAGAACTACAAGATGGACTTTGAAGCCTTGGTAGAGCCTGCTCAGCTCGAAAAGAAGTGCTTGATATTTCGCCCGTTTTTCTTCCTCCTTTGCCGTGATATTACCATCGACTGGTGCCGAGAATTCAATCACGTAAATGATCTTGTTCTTCAGATCTTGGAGGACAATATCAGGCTTCGTAGCACTGATACGTTGAGTGGTCGAGAATGAGAAATTCCAGTAGATCTTACACTGATCATTCTCCA
>CAKNYM010049167.1:84912-106646 GCA_932195095.1 Andricus curvator
GAGTCGTGGTGGGGGCCGCCAGCTCCCACAATCTGTGAACACTGATACAATTACTGCGGTAAAAAATATATATATATATATATATATATATATATATACATACTCAGAGTAAAATAATTAGAAAATCAAAAACTGTAAGTAATTGATAAACTTAGGTAAATTGTTACGTTCGTGAATTTAATAACTTAAGTTATCAAAATACAACCTATAAATCTGCAGTAATGGGGATGCAGTAATAGCTACACATCTCAGCTGTTATTTTATTCTAAGATATAGATTAAACATGCACTGAAAGAAATAGTTTCAGGCTAGTAGCAATCCGAGTTTGCTTGGGAATTTCTAACTGAATGAGAAAGAAAATTGTGCTGTCTCAGCCACACGAATTTGAGCATTATCACCTACGTATAAGAAAATCATCAAGGCTAATATGGCAAGGAAAGTTTGTTTGACTGAAACGATAGTTGAGAAAAGTGTCGAATAACCAATATGATTAAAATATCCAAATATTATAATGTAGGTACAAGCATTATATGCCTCGGTCTCATAGCCGTATTGAACACATAATTTTATCAACTATCTATTCGAAACAACACTGCGTTAAAGTATTGCATTGGGCATCCGGCTGGTTGCTTGATTCAGCCATACCAATCAATGTATTCTGGTGTGCGCGATTGATCAACCGGTGAGGTGCGCGTCGATTCGGCATCAGTCGCTGTCTTCAGGTTTCTGATTTTTGTTAGTTTTCTGTTATTATTATGTGTCAAAAATATCTTTTACTGAATGCAATTCTCAAACATAACCTCACGTTTATAGTAAGTTTGAAGCATGAAAACGCGTAAACAAACTGTGTAGATTATTATTTTCGTAATATTTTATAGAGAATGAGGTGAGTGAGGAGGCTTTTGATACCTTACTCCGAAATTTGCATAAGAGTTGTTCATGAATAAGGCTGGACCCTATAGCTATTTTCACAAACAAGTGGCATTTATTTGCCTTTATTTTTGTATCTTGAGAATCATATATGAATTTTTTGTATGCAATACAATTGGAAACTATTTTTCACAGATACACAAATATTATAATTAATAATTTGGAATAATAACAAAACTACCAAAAAATCGAATTTTTAAATCAATTTTAACTGCACTGCAGTATGGAGGATGCAACCTCATTAGCATTGTACATCAGACATGCCTAACATTAGACTATCCGAACGGTATGCTTAGATCTCCTCAACGGCAGGAGCAGATGAGACAAGCCTGCGTATGGTTGATTTACCACAACCAAATTCAGTCTGACACAACCGTAAATTCGTTCTACTACAGTCATCTTATGTTTGGAAATATCTATTAAAACTTATAACTCAAGCAGTAATATTGCTTCAGCAATTATGGTATGGGTAAAATACGCAAACTGTATCGCTGTAGCTGAGCGAGCAATACATTATGGTTGGAATAACCAGAATTATGCGTGTATCATCGAATTATTTCTTTCAGTGTGAAGCCAATTCATCAGTTCATCCGCAGTAATACGAACAAACATAGTGGTACTACATAGTACAAAAAACTTCCTACTTTAAAGTGAAATAAAAACATAGGGTTTTTTAATTATATATTAAAAATAATAGTCAGTTAAAGTGAGACTAACGCTTGATACCAAATTAATTGGGACAGTCACCCTATATCTATATAATTGAAAAATAATTTTAAATATACACTTAAAAACAGTCAAGTCGGCTTCATTTTTAAAACATGAATGTTCCGTAAAACTCACTGGTTTACAACTATATAACTACTACATTGAGAAATACAACTAGATTCCCATCTTTCTATACGTAGATGACACCTTGTGATTTAGTGTATTCTTTTTCATGATTTCAAGTTAGTTTTAGTTCCTTTTTCAAATACTATAAACTGTAAAAGTATCTCCAAGATCTTGTTTTCATATTTTTCCGTGCATAACTTTTTCAATTTTGGTTCTAAAAATTCCAGAATATATTTATACATTTCCTCGAAAGAAAGTATCAAATATCTTCTTTAATTTAACTACAAGAAGGAAAAAAATACATTAGCAACACGGCAGTTTAATACACTATAAAATACTACTTGCCCTTAAAAATTAGGATTAAAAACAAAATGTTCTGTATTATTGAAAAGAAATACAATTGGTTGCAGGTCTCATTAACGTATATATCTATACGCAAGACGTTTATCTACAAGTCAACATTGAAGATATAATATCTCAGAGTCATCCTTGGTTGAATGAAAAAACGGTTAGTTATTGTTATTTAGATAATGACTTGCATCAATTCTTAACGACCGGAGTTAATTGATCCAATTACCTCTCATAAGATTTTACGCAACGCTTCGAAAGATAACGGGATTTTCAATGTCACTATATTCTAATTCGCATCGCGCTAATCATTTTGTTACCTACATTTATTACAGTCCTATGTTTCGGTATACAAGTCAGTACCACCCTATCTCGAATTAAAACTACAATTATACTATCAATGGGCTTAACGCTCATGTTTAATCAATGTTTTGTAAATTTGAATTTGCTTAAGGGTCCCTCAATAAGCGTTTTATCAAAAATAAATAAATTGCGTAACTCTAAAGTTGAAACTGGTTTTAGCCCTTTTTTCGTACGTAATGATTGAATTATTTCATGTTTTGGTCAGCCAATTCGTAAAGTGACCATACTTCAGGATATAGCAACATAATACATTGTAAACGTTTTATGATTTATGAAATTAAATTAAATTACTCGAAATTTCCATACGTATTTCTACGCAGATCATCAAAATAAATTACCATCTACTCAAGAAAAATATAAATTATATTTTAATAACTATAGAATTGTCATACATTTTACGATCTTACTTATATTTTAAGACACTTTTGAGAATTTCAAGTGTATGCCACCCATTGGAGCAAGCAGAAAAGCCCTCGGATTGTTGACGTATGGAATAGGTGTTTTATCACATACGTGAACCTTGTAATTCTGGAGAATTTTTATGAGACCAACTTTCGTTTGAAATACAGCAAATCTTGCTCCTGTGAATGAATATAAGTTGATTGTAATTTATAATTTAGAGAAATTCAATATTAAAGAGATTAAAAATATATTTTGAAAAGATAGAGAATGATTTATAGAGGAAACTTTTCGTAAGTGGATAATGCAACCTAGAGTGGGTAATCAATATTTAAAAATACTAATATTTGTTGAATAATTATTTCAACTTAATTGTTACTCATATATTTATATTTCAATCCATAATTATCCACTGTAGGTTGCATTATTCAATGTAGAAAGTATTCCCCTACCAATGCAATTTCTTGGTCCTTCTCCAAAAGGCAAATAGACCATAGGATGACGAGATGCTACTTCATTATTGTTAAACCTCTCTGGATCAAAAATCTCTGGATTTGGATAATTTTTGGGATCACGATGAATTCCATAGACTGGAATCCAAACGCTTGTGTCCTTTGGTATTGTCACATTGGTTCCAGAGAAAGTGTATTTTTTTGAAGATTTTCTAACGAGCAGTGTTGCTGGCGGGTACTTCCTAAGTGTTTCTGGAATTGAAATTCAATCCCATTAGAATTTAACATTTTGAAATTGAATTAAGTACAGAAGGCAAGAATGAAACTAAATGACTAGCGAAATATTTTTTCCTAACTTGTTTATATGAGTTTGCAAATAAAAAACTAATCAAATCGAGTTACCTTGAAATACCTTGTGCAAGTATTCCATATGTTTTACTCCATCGTATGTCAATTTCCCATCTGATTTTTTCAGCTCACTCTGAATTTCTTTACGAAGTTCGTTTTGAATTGAAGGATTTAGAGCCAGTTCATATAAAGCATTACTCATTGTTGTTGAAGACGTTTCGAAACCCGCGGCATAGAAGACAAATGCCTGAGCTGCCAGCAAAGAGTCCGTCATTTCTGCAACAGCGACAGTAAAATGATAAACAATATTAGATATTAGAAGGTTTTCTTGTGTGATTAAGAGAAAGTCCAACAATAAAAATTTGAACCAAATTTTACGTACAATTTGAAATGCTGATGTTTCAGATTCAAGAAATAGACTTGGACTAGTAATGGTTAAAAACACTGTTTATTGTCTGTCTGTCTTTCGTTTTTGACACAACAGTAAAGCTACCCAAAAAAGGGGAAACAAATCATAAGCCGAAAAAATTTACATAGTGGAAGAAATGATGTATAATTTACATTTATTTTATACTAAAAATTTATTAAACAAAGGAGAATTATATATAATAGTTCAACAACATCTGCAAATATGAAGCCCTTCAACTGTAAAACCTTTCAACTCCGAAGCCCCTCCTGTTCGAAGTCTTTTATCGAATATGGTATGCTGGTAACAAGTCCAAACGCACATTCAAGTTAGTAATAGAAAAACCTTCTATTCGCTCACATAGAAAAAGCGAATCAATAATTCTCGTTTTACTTTGATTATAAAATACGTTAGGCTGTGAAACAAATATTTTTGGTTGATATTTTATATACACACTAATAATTGACCCAATATACTGTTCCCTGGAAATTTATTGTAAACCATTCTTTCGAATACTAGAAGTAAGTGAAGAGATCCCCACAAATGTAAAGATTATTTCTCAATTGTTGCTTTTTTCTATATGAGGTATATTCCTTATTTTTGTCCTTATTTAGGGTAACTTAAAATATGGTCGGAAGAAGAAAAGATAAAGCAACTGTGACATCTAATAAGGATTTGAAAAAGAGAAAATCTATAAATATTGAACAACAAAGAAAGCGAAGGCAAAAATTAAAATTAAATAAAGAAGCCTGGGAAAAAACAAAAGGCGATGAAAAGAGAAAGATGGAGTGTAAGAAGAGTGCAACAAAAGGTGAAGATGATTGTGGACAAACCAAAAGAAAAAAAAGAAATTCAGAGAAAAAAATGGAGGGAAGCTTGTCATCGTTTCAGGTCTCAAAAAAGGATCCAATTGATTAAGCAGAATGCTCAATGCAAACAAATCTTTTTCTAAACAATAATTGACAATTATAGTCACATTCACAAAAATTGATGTAAAGTATAACAAAATTTCAAGTACGTGCTTGACAAATATTTATTTCCTCAAATTTACAATTTTTCGAAAAAGAATGTTGAAAAATGGTTCTTTTTGAGATGATTTTTATGTGACTTATTTAATCAAATACAGAAAATTTTTAAAAATTACAAAGTTGTAAGAATGCTGATGTAAGCTTTTCATGAAAAACTGAAATTGAAAAAAACTGCGATTTATGTAAAAATCTCAAGCGCGAAAAATTATAAGTTTCATAGTGTGAGTTTAAAACATCGAAAGGCTACATCGTTACACCGTAGAATTTAACCAGATCCGACTTGAGAATTAGCAATTTAGAAATCATTTTTGGCTAAAAATATATTCCATTATCTAAAAGAAAGAATATGTCTTATTTTATAGCTACCCAGTGGACACAAACGTTAAAGAACGTCATTAGAACGGCTTCAAAACATCCTAAGCCAGTCCAAATAACGTTCCTTGAACATACAATGTTCCAGAGACATTTTAAGGACGTATTTGGAATATGAAACGTTTTTAGAACATTATTTGATCTGACTTAGGACAGTTTTTGAAACATTCAAATAACGTCTTTTGACTTGTACGTCCAAGGAACGTTTTTAGGACGTTCCAATTACGGTCTTAAATTTCGTGCCCAGTGCCCACTGGGTAAGGACTCAAAAAAATATTTCTTTCAATTCAAGAAATTCTATCTTTGACATAAGGCCCAACAAATATTCGTTTGATCCAAACAAAGATTTTTCTGTTTGATAATAAATGAAAAATAACTTACTTATGTCATTCAACTTGTCTGGATTTTCCTTAACAAACAGCAATAAATCTACGAAATCATGTCTAACGACATTGTTTTTCTTTCTATACTCCATTGTTTCTGAGATTAAATTCCTAAAAAAATCGTTCATCTCCCGATCTATGAAAAATGGCCCAAGAAGTTTAAATAACCATGGCGTCAGATCTCTCACTTTTATCCTCATTGATCGCCGAAAACTATTGTCGAAAATTTTTCGCCCCATTCGTGTAAAATCGTTTTTCTCGTCAGAAAGAGTATTTATGTCTATTCCAAAAGCGCAGGAACCAATGACGTCCATCGTGAATTTTGATGTGAGTTGTCGGCACTCGATTGGTTCGTTTCTAGGTACTATTTTTTCCAAATACTTTTCTAAATGATTTGAGCTTTCCAGGAGAAGATAGAACATTTCTCTCAATTTTCCTGACGTAAAAACGGGAGAAAGTTTTTTCCTCAAAGGTCTCCATCTTTCTGGTTCGAGATTTACAAGATTTTGAGACATGGGCTCTATTTTTTCATGAACTGGTAACCCCCGATCGGCAAAAATATTAAAATCTTTTATCAATACGTCTTTTATGACTTCTGGGTCTTTGATTATCAAAATTGGCGTATTTCTAGCATAAACTCCAACCATAGACTCGTTTGAAAATTCATCGTAAATATTTTTTGCAAATTCTCCAGGTGACAATCGATTTAACAATATGTCCTTGAAGTTTCCCAAAAAGAAAACTGGTTTTGGTCCGTGAACCCCTTGATTTTTCCAGAATTCATGCTTAGATGTCCTGTAGCAGTAGAGGAAAATGCAAAGGGCGACGACTATGCACAAAATCTCAAATGGTCCCATGATGAAAAATAATAATTATTATTCCTGTAAGCTTTGTCACTTCTGCTTTAAAAATTTGCAATTAAGAAAATCCTGTAATTTAAAATTTTCATGTTTTGATTTAAATCATGATTTTGTCCAAGCCTATTGCTTGAACGCTTTTGCAACTCAAGTCGAAATTTTCAATATTCTAATTGAAATTGTTTAATTTTCAACATCTGAAAATATAATTTTTTGAGGGCGTGTCCATAAATTGTGTAAGAAACAAAAGAATAAATATATGAGAGAGATAAAAATATAATAAATGAAAATCTGAGAAAGGTAGAAATATGACTTGTTTTGTTTCACTTACGTAATTTATGGACGCCCTTAATTCTTAATTTAAAAACTTCATACAAAAATAAACTCCAAGTAAATTTTTTTAGACTAAAATTATCTAGGCACGATTAAAGTACACTCTCGCAAGCCAATTTAATAATTTTTTAAAATCACCTCAATTTTTGAAACTTTACAAAATTAATTTTATACGAAGAAAATCTGCATGAAAAAATTGATTTGAACTGTGATGTGTATAATTTTTTTTGTATAGAGTTTTCAAAATTAAAATGTTCAGAAATGATTAAATTAGCTTTGTATAGAGTATTTTTGTGTAGAATTGGTTTTTATTCTAAGCTCATTCTTATTCTCTTCTTTTATTCTTTAGCAATTTTTTCACAGCTTAGAATAAAAACCATTTTGAAAGGTAGGGGGCGTGGCTTGCGTCCGGACGTATAGGACACTACCAAAATATAAATGCTTTACTAACAGTTTAGCAAAAATCGTTTATAATTCTAACTTTTTCACACAAATTTAGAGCAACGGGCTTTATAAATTTTAGTCTGTTTAGCACTATAATATTTATTTTATACGTTCCACATACCTTGTAAGTATAGCTTAAAATAATATTATATAAAATGTTTTTAAAAAAACTTTTAAATTAATTTATTAGATAAATTTTGAAATACCTCAAGTCATCTACGTCCACCTCAAAACGAAGATTGATGCTTGAAACTCAACTGCTTTGTATATTATTTGTTGCCACTACACTCATTGCACTTGAAAAAGCATTCTTAAGCATTATGTCACAGCAAAATATTATAATTGACAAGTTTGAAATTCAAAGTTCACCTGTGTCGAATTGCTAAGTTTATTCGAAATGACTCATGTATGTAAATGTTCATGTAAAGTGATTATGTTAGACGCACTTATTTATAAAATTAACCTGTCTCACATTATTGGAGAGATAACGTTAATATACTTAAATTTAGTCATATTTCAGTAGTCGTGCTAGTGGGAATGTTTCATAGACTGACCAACGTTTCATTGCGACGGCTCTAGTGAACGGAAAATTGAGTAGAATTTGTGATTCAGATATAGACAGTAGACACGTGCGTATATCACGACCCTGAAGTGTGCTATAGCTATGGATTTCAAACTTTTGTAATTAATTATAAACAAACTAGGCGTCCCATCAAAAAACGGATAACGCCTTTGGATCCACCCCGAAATGTCTAGTTGTGTGCCTTTTATTTTCAACATCTTTATAAATAATTACTTCACTTTTTAAAGTTCTACAATTGTTATAAACATATTAGGCCTCTGATAGAAAACCCAGAAACACCTTTTGATTCGTCTCCGCAATATCTAGGTGCACATTTTCTCTTTTTTACAACATTTTCTAAACAATCAAATCATATGTTAATAATTTTCAACTTTACAGCTATGGATTTCAAACTTTTGTAATTAATTATAAACAAACTAAGTGTCTGATCAAAAAACCAAAAAGACCTTGGGATCCATCTTTGAAATATCTATTTGCGGTTTTTTTTTTTTTAAACAGTTTTTAAACAGTTTAATCCTTTGGTAATAATTTCAAACTTTGCAGAGCATGATAAACAAACTAAGCGTTCAATCAAAAAACCGAAAAGACCTTTGGATTCGTTCTGGAAATATTTAAGTGGACTGTTTTTAAATGTTGTTAATAATTATTTTTCGACGTCATTCGGCATAAGCAAAAATTGGCGTAGCCCCATACATGAATTTGAAACTTTTGTAATTAATTATAAACAAACTAAGCGTCTGATCGAAAAACATAAAACACCTTTGGATTCGGCTCCGAAATATCTAGGTGCGCCCTTTTCATTTTTTTAAAACAATATTTTAACAATTACATTATTTTGTCATGTTATGCAAGTGTTATAAACAAACCAAGCGTCCGATTGAAAAACCAAATTCGTCTCTGAAATATCTAGGTGCGCTTTAAGCCTAGTTGCTATGGCAGACCTAGTTAGCAACAAATATATTAATTGCACATTGGATTTTCGATGTGAATCCAAAATTGTTTTCTGTTTTTCGATCGGATGCTTAGTTTGTTTATAAAAAATGCAGAACTTTAAAAAGTAATGTCATTGTTTAAAAAATGGTTTAAAAAAATGAAAAGGGCGCACCTAGATCTTTCGCAGACTAATCTGAAGGTGTTTTTGGTTTCTTGAACGTAAGTTTGGTTATGATTAATTACAAAATTTTGAAATTAATAGCTATAGCAAACATCAGGTTCGTTATATATCCGACCTGTTCGTAACAATCGTTGGGTAATCTCTGTGCTGTTTTCCTGTCATCAGATGTTACATAAAGTTTCGAAAGATAGATATTCAATGTCAAACATAAAACCTCGTATCACGTTTATTAGGTATATATAGTTATATATTATAGAAATTAATAAATAAATTAAATATAGGACGCATATACATTACGGCGATTCATTTTATTAGGAAAAAAATTTGCCTGCTGTGCGGGCACATTCTCATCATGCGCAGAATTGACGGAAACGGAATAGGCCTAAATTCATCTCAATCTAACACCTTCCATTATAAATGATGAGAATGTAAAAATCTCTATGCTATTAAGAGCTATCAAAAACTATCAAAAAATGCATGAGTGCAATTTCGCAGGTAATTTTAAGGCGAGAAACTTTTATTTTGGACCTTTTATCGTATTTTGCGTTGTTTAGCTTTAATTTTGAATTTTTCATAATTTACGGTATTTCCCACGTTTGAACCAAAAACCATTATCCCCATAGAAAAAACGGTTGAAAAGGATTTTATAGAACTACCTGAAAGTAATATTTTTATTCCTGGACTATTTAGTGTATTTAGTGTGGTTTCGTGAGAAAGTTGACTGCTTAATTTTCCCATTTTTATTTTTCGTGGTTAAACCCATAAATATTGTCGGTACAAGGCTGGCTCGCGAACTTGACCTGTCCTTTTGGACCACAAAAAATTGTACTAAAGGAAATTTTGATTAGTAAATTCCTTCGAATGTTATTGCATCAGTCTGCTGGCCGACTGACAGAGGGACATTCACGTTGCTAAAAACCTTTTTTTCTGATTCAGTGGGTTTCAAAACGTCGAGAATTGACGAAAACTGGATAGGTCCAAATTCACATAAATCAATACCTTCCATCATAAATGATGAGAATTGAAAAAAAATAAATTTCGAAACTGAATACGTACACAAGCCTAAGTTGTACCTTTTTAGTCAATAGATTTTCCAAATAAAAAAATTTCAAAATCGGACATAATTTAGAGGTCCCCTATTTGAATGTTGTCTTTTTTGCTGCTTTTATATTCTCAATGAATTTTCAAAATTTGTATGCATATAGAATTATCCTCTTTTACATTACCAACATTGTATACAATTTACTGAACATTTTTAAACTAATTTCTAAGGAAAATAATTTTATCTTGCTTGTTTCACATGTTTCTTTAAGATTTTGACATACGGTGAGCCAATTACAAAATACCATTTGTGAAGTGAAAAAAGATACCTATTATAGAAAAATGTGAAATAAGTAAGAAAAAATTATTAATTTCCTTAGAAATAAGTTTAAAAAGTTTCATTAAATTATTTATATTTGATTGCAATCTGGAATAGGAGTATTGTATATCCTGTTATAAAAAGGACATGCATTTCGGCTAACTTCGTGCGTAGTCCCTAAAACCTATTGGTCAATTCAGTTAGCCATTGACATCTAATGTAAGTCACAGTAGAATCAACCAATCGGCTGTCGAGAATCGAAAGCAAGATTCGATAAGTCGATAACGTAAAAAAGATTCGAAAGCGCAAATTTCAAAAGAGCCAACATTTCTAGCTTAATTATTATAATGAATTAATAAAATAGTTAAAAATTTGGATTAAAAATAAGTGTGTTTAAGTCTAATTATTTACAATTTATTCTTAGTTTCTCTAAACATAGGGGAAAGGGAAGAAAGTGTTTTCAAAATTCAAAGCAAAATCCAAATTTTGAGGTATCTCGAAAACGGTTAGAGATACACGAAAACTGACAACATTTTCAAGGTCTTTTAAAGAGCGATGGTCTTTGGCCACTGCGACGTATAACATTAAACAGATTTTCGAAATTAAAAAACTTTTTAATTTAGAATCATCTCGAAAACGGCCAGAGATACGTGAAAACGAATTAAATTATAAGCAATTTTGAGTTATCTTGAAAACAGTGAGAAATTTGAGAAAACTGACAATATTTTCAGGGTTTTCTAAAAGGGAATGGTCTTCGGCCACCCGGACCTAAATCAGTAAACAAACTTTCAAAATTTTAAAAATAAATAAAAATTTTGAATTATCTCGAAAACGGTCAGAGATGCGTGAAAACTAAGTAAATTTTTTGCAAAGGGGTTTCGTTTTCGACCCACTCGAACTAACCCAATAAAAAGGTTATTTAAATAAAAAATAATAATAATAATATTTTCAGGGGTTTCTAAATTAGTATGGTCCTCGGCCACCCCGACCTAAATCAGTAAACAAACTTTCAAAATTTTAAAAATAAATAAAAATTTTGAATTATCTCGAAAACGGTCAGAGATGCGTGAAAACTAAGTAAATTTTAAATTTTTTGCAAAGGGGTTTCGTTTTCGACCCACTCGAACTAACCCAATAAAAAGGTTATTTAAATAAAAAATAATAATAATAATATTTTCAGGGGTTTCTAAATTAGTATGGTCCTCGGCCACCCCGACCTAAATTAGTAAACAAAATTTCAGAATAAAAAAAAAATCAAAATTTTGAATTATCTCGGAAATGGTTAGCGAAACGTGAAAACTACGTAAATTTTAAGGTTTTTGCAGAGCGGGTTTGTTTTTTACCAATTTTAACTAACCCAATTAAACAATTTTTTACATTGAAAAAAAAATAAAAATTTTGGAATTTTTATTTCGAAAACGGCCAGAGATACGTTAAAACTGACAACATTTTGAAAAGGGGGATGGTCCTTGGTTAGAGATGCGTGAAAACTAATTACATATTAGGGACTCTGTAGGGTTTTTTTTTCCAAGGACTCAAACTTACCCAATAAAAAGATGTTAAACATTCAAAACAATAATACTTTTTTTTTAATTATATCGAAAATGATCAAAGATACATGAAATCTAAGCCAATTTTAAGGGGGTTTGAGAACAGGATAGTTTTCGACAAGATCGAACTAATCCAAAAGAAAGATTTAAAATTCAGAAACATATGGTATTTTAAATTTTTGTTTATCTCGAAAACGGTGAGAGATATGCGGAAAATGACCAAATTTTCACGGTTTGATGAAGGTCTTCAACCACCCCGAACTAACAGTAAAGTACAGTAAAGTAGAGATACGCGAAAACTGACCAAATTTTCAGATTATTCCTGACCGGAATGGTCTTCGGGTACCCAGAATTAACTCAGTAGAAAGATTTCGAAAATAAAAATTTTGAGTTATCTCAAAACGATAAGATACGTCAAAACTGAAAAAGTTTCGGGGTTTTGTAAAGGGTGATGGTCCTCGGCCACCATGACTAAACCCAGTAAAATTCTTTTCAACATTATGTATACAAACAAATTCTGAATGATCTCGCAACCAGTGAGGTACGTGAAACTGACAAAATTTTCAGGGTTTTATACAAGGGGTGGTCCTTGGCCACCGCACAAATTATCTTGAAAAATTAATAATAAATAACAATAAGTATTAATATTGACGAAACTTGATACATTTTCAGATTTGCGGAAAACGTTCAAAACTACGTAAAAACTGTCAAAATTTTAGAGATTTTTTAGAAGGGGATAGATTCGTTCGGATCGAAAATAATTGAATAGCGAGTTCGGATTGATTTGGATTGAGTCGGATTAAAGTTGTTGTACGTGCAAGAATTGAGAAGGATTGAAAAGACATTTGGGATGAGCCACGGATTCATTGGATTGGCCGCACGGATTGAAAAGAATTAAAAGGTGTGTTAGGATTCAAGTTTATGTTGACGCAGGGATTAAAGAATGGAATTTTCGGTTCGGATTGGTTCCCGATTCATTCGAATTGAGCGCACGGACTTGAGAGCATTGAAAAGATTTAAACTGGCTTGAGATATGGGATCTGTCTTGGATTCATTCGGATTGAGCATCGGACTGAGAAGAAGTGAAAATTTGTTTCCGATTGGGGTATTATTCATTCGGATTGGTTTTGGATTCACATTTATCCATTCGGACTGGTGTCAGATTCAGTCGAATTCATTCTGGTTGAATTCAAGAAGTCCCTCGTATTCAAAAGGATTGCAGGCACGGATTGAAAAATGGATTCGGTATGGGTTTGGGTTGAAGTTGGCGCTGATACATCAATGGAGAAGGATTGATAAGTGAATTTGGGGTTGAGACATGTATTGAGATTGGGTTTTAATTTGGGGTTGAAAGACGGATTGAAGGGGATTGAAAAGTTTATTAGAATTGTTTCGGTTTAATTCGAAATGGTTCGAACTGCAACATAAATTTCAAAGATAATTACAAAATATTTCAAATAACGAAAACGCGCGCGCTCCTGCGCGTGATCATCGGTCTCGTGTATGCAAATTTAAAACATGCAATCTCAAGATACTGAGAATATAAAAACAACAAAAAATAAAACACTCCATTAGGGGTCCTCTAAATTATGATTATCCGATTGTGAATTTCTTTTTAAAAGAATCTTTTTGGCTAAAAAGCTACAACTCAGGATAGTGTGTGTGTTAAAATTCGAAATTTTTTTTTTAATCACCCTAATATAGATGTATATTTTTAAATATTCGCTATCGAAATAGATTTTTCTGGGAATCTTTTAGTAATAGTTATGTGCTAAGGATTTATAATTTTAAAACTTAAAATCTAGATTGTAGGGCTGAATATCATATATTACTATTCTAAATTTCCTCCCTGTTTATGATAATTTATAACAACTTTTAAAGAAAATTAAAATGTTTTTAATGAAAAACGTTAAAGTAATTTGTAAATTGATTAAAATTTCTTTTAACAGAGGCTTTATAAATTAAAATTAACTAAGCGTTGGTAATATCATTTTAGGTAATCATATTACCTAAAATAATATCACTAATTCGGTAGACAAATAATATAATAACCTAAGAGTAAAATTTAATTGAAAATTAGACACTTTTCTCTGAATGAATGTTGCTTGTTTAATCTTACATCGCCAATGATACTTTTGGCTTAAAACTGTATGAGAATTCTTGTAATGTAGTTGAAAAAAACATAAATTATTATATAAAATTCAACCTTTCGAAAATGAGTAGGCATACTAGAATCCATGTTTGGATACTCACTGAACAATCACAATAACAAAATATTATTCATTTTTCAAGCCTTCTTGGTAAGATTCTATGAATATTTTATGAGCGTACAATTACAACAATTATTACGGAAAAAGGTCGGCTGAATGTACAGGATTTTAAGTAAAAATAGAGATATACTGTAGGGTGGCGTTCCAAAATGAGACCAACGTCATTTTTTCAAAAAATGTGATTTTCACTAAAATAATCAAATAAACTTTAATACACATTCTATGGCACAAGATTTTTTTATAGTGACATTTAAAATTTTTTTGGACAATTTTTCAACTTTTTTACAATTTTTTGCAACATTTCAAAAAGTTTTAAAATTTGTTTAACTCAGCGACTACCTATAAATCTATTTGTCTTTTGCTTCTAATAATTTCTCGAAACTTAATGGCATTTTCTAAATGAAACTTTTTTTTATCGATTCAATAGCAAACAAAATTGCACAAGAAGGCTTAAAAAAACTATGTTTCCAAAATCAGTTTTTTGAAAAGCATATACTCAAGAAACTCAATTTGTGTAACATAATTGCACAAAAGGAGTTAAAACTCGAGAAGTATGTTTCTAAAGAACAGTGTAATCGGCTCATTAGAGACAGTTATATAAAAAAGAAAAGAGAGAGAGAGAGAAAAAAAGAAAGGGACAACCAAACAAACCACCTTACTCTCCTTTCCTCATTCTTTATCCGTTTTTTACAAGTCTTTTTTATATTTCTATAGGGTCCAACATATGCTTCGAAGCATTTTTTTTAGGCTTCCTCATCAGGGAAATTTTTAAAAGGAAACTACTAGGAAATATTTCTATCGTATGCTAACATTAATTAAGAATGTAGAAATAAATATTAATAATATTTCTTATGTTATATCATTATGATTTTATTCATCAACACGATTTTATTTATTATATTTAATTTTATTTTTTTATTTGTTGTGCTACCCCTGCGAAGTTTATATTGAACTGAAGTGTTTATATCCGTATTAAGAATGACTCTTTGTTCGTGAAGACGTTTCAAACACGTCAGCGAAAAGAAAGCGATAACTCTTAAGACTTTTATCAGATTATAATCTATTATCAGACTTTCGGTCGGTACGATGTCTGTGAAAAGACTCCTTAATACTTCACCATCTTCATTCTATTATTTGTTAACAAACATTGGTATGGTAAATTATTTCTTCATAATTCTATTATTTGGGTAATTTATTTACGTTATTTATTTACTTATTTACGTTGCAGCGAATCTTTTCACGCCCAAAACGTGCTGTCATTTATTAAAATCGCATAATTTTAACAATTTTGTAAGAACCTAAGAAGTGATATGACAGCAAGTTCTGTAAAAAATCAAGTCTTTTAATTAACATATTTTTATATTTTGATTGTTTTTCAAGACCTGTCCTTTAGTTGGTATAATGCCTTGATATATGATACCCTGATTTTTATTATTTTATTCTTATTAGGTTATTGAAAAAAAGTTCCCTATACTTATAGTACCCTGCCGTCCCAAATCAAAAAGTTTATCTGCGTTTTGGATGAGTCAATTGTCACTTCACCTAACTCTGGGAAAAAATCATAAACGCCTTTTTGCTGTTTAGATTTATAAACAAACATTTTGTTGTGAGATGTATAAAATACATGTTCAATCGTTCATGAACACAAACGACAAGGAAGGTGTTTATGCTTTTTTCTGTAGTTTGGTGAAGGTGCAGAGCTCTCATCCAAAATGGAGATACCACTTTTGAATTTGGAACAGCAGTACGGAACATAAAATGAGAAAATCATGTAAAAATCATTTTAGAAACTGAATATTGTGATAATTATTGTAATAATTCCTTTCGATTTTGTATGCATCTATTTATATACAAGTTTGTAATCATTAAACAATTCTTGCACTGAGTACCCAACTCTTTAATCTCATTTTTCTCCGTGAATGTCCTAATGTTTTTTAGATGAATCTCAATGTAATAGAAGGGTGAAAGGAGGAGGGTGTGGTTATAATAGGAAATTTGAATTCAAAGGAAATCAGTGATATTCAATGGAACTCAATGTAATTTAATTTTAATCTAGGGAGGCAAATACAGTTGAATGAAATGCAATACAATTAAATATGGATAACAACGGAATTTAAATGAATATGTGTAAAGCAACAGCGAATTAAACTGAACTTAGGTCAACTTTAAGCTTAAGTTAATTCATCTCAATCGAAAGGACTCCAAAGAAATTCTGCAGTATTCAATCACATTCAACAAAATTGAATCGAGTTAAGCGGTTTATAATTAAATTGAGCGGATTAAAACGCAATTTAGTGAAATAAGTTTAAAATTTAATTAACATGTAGATAATTAACTGAAATTCGACGGCATTTAATGGAATTGAATTGAATACAATAAAATAAAATTAAATGCAATATGTAAATTGTGAATATACCATTCACCGAAATTCAATGAAATTGAAATTTTTAAGAGAATTCAGTGGAATAGGACTAAATTCAATGTGACTTCTAATGAATTTATTGTATAAAATTGAATATATTATCGGAATCAAATGAAGTGTAGGCAATTTTGAAGGAATGTAAATTGTTTGGAAGTGACTTTATTTGAATGTAAAGGAATACTTACAACTGAATTCAGTAGCTCAAACGTATTTAATATCATTCGAGTTCCTTTAATGTGAATTACACTAAATTCAAGTCAATTTTAAATAATGTAATGTAATTAATTGAATACAATAAAATTTGATATTTTTTAAAAGATTTTCGGCATGGTCTATAATCCCCACTAATACAGAAATACAGCAATATTATGTTTTTCTAAATTTTTAATTTAAGGTTGCAAAATTAATAAGGTGCGAGAAGAAGGAACACGTAGGTAGTGTAAAAAGAATAAAAAGAAATCAATACAAAATTTCAACCAAAAGATAAAAAAAAATTCATATACTTATACGTATATTGTATTTAATTAATTAAATACAATATACGTATAAGTTGTCATTTCAAATAACCCATTTTTAATCTACGAATATTTAAATTAATATAATTCACTTTGGAGCTTGACGAACCAAAGAGAAATGTTTATATTTTTCCACTGTCGCACTCAGGAAAATGGTTGGCTGGGGTAAGAATTTCAAAAACGAGCGGATCATCGACACGAAATTCCCTGCTCTCGGACCGACCATTGTGCGCGCGCAAAGAAAATTCATCAGCTTTTAACTACTCCTGCTTCAACAAATAAAGAAAGATTCACTTTTTTAAATAAAGCTTAGGGGCCGTCGATAAATCACGTAATCGGTTTTTCGCTAAATTTCGACCCCACCATCCCCCCGTGACTGTCCGTGATATTATTGCTGGACCCCCCCCCCCTCTATTATCGCGTGACCTTTTTCAAAATGACGAAAATTTATATAACATGACAGGGAACATTAATAAGGGTTTTTAAGGTCGATACTCTTGAAGTGCACATCGGCTGCGTTCAGGCCCGGCAGATCACTTTCGGGCCGAGTGGGTAGTATTATGGTAGGGAGTAGTGGGGAGGGGT
This sequence comes from Andricus curvator, assembly GCA_932195095.1. NCBI lineage: Eukaryota > Metazoa > Arthropoda > Insecta > Hymenoptera > Cynipidae > Andricus > Andricus curvator. The sequence continues at coordinate 102,809 of CAKNYM010049167.1, forward strand.
GGGGTAAAATATGTGAATTAAATAAAACACTTGTAGAGAATTTATTTTCGTGACCATTTATAAAACTTCGTGGTGATTCATTTTCCCAAAAATGCCGTAAAATTCCGAGTGTACCCACTATATCCATATTATCTGCCGGGCCTGGCTGCGTTTATAACATCGTGTAGCATTAGGTGTTTCATGTTTAGTGTGGAAAATCCAAGATGTCTGCACGCCGAGGGCCAAACAATAATACTAATTGCATGGGAAAAAACTTTATTTTTTTAATAACTTGGAAAAAAATTATTTTTCACCGTAAATGTATTCAGATATTATTTTTTCTTTCACAAAAGCTATTCAATCAAATAAGAAAATCGACCATTTTTTTGTAACGATTTTATTAACTATTTGAATAACTTTTGAAAAATAAAAAATAATATCTAAATAGATTTATAGTGAAAAATTATTTTCAGCCAAGTTATTAAAAAATAAATTATCCGAGATTCTAACCTCAGATTATATTTGGCGTTATTTTTATTAGTTGTGAAAATAAAAAAGCTTTAAGAACGTAGAAAACACACACAAGGAACAATTGAAATGAATTAGGATATATGAACAATGCTACAATAATTAAAATAATTTCGGTTTTCTCCAACAAACTTTTTTTAACTAATATTTAAAGACTTAAAATGAATTTTCAAGTATTAAAAACTACCTCTATCTAACTTAATAATTTAATTCATCGAATTTACTAACTTTTGTTAAAGAAAATTATATGGAAATTATGTTATTTGTTACATAAGAAGGTTAATTAGTCACAAATTGTGTTTCTTATAATCCTTTTTGAAAATAAATTTATAATTAAAAACGTCACGTGATCGGCTTAAAAAAACCGCACCTCCCTAAGTGATTTCACGTGATATTTTTGCTGACCCCCCCCCCCCTCCGAGTCGGTCGGCTATCTTCACCTCATTTTGGAAGATTCATGTGTATGGCCTCTGAGCAACGTATTCGGCGCGATTTTTAAATTTAAAAAACTGTATTTCAGTACAGGTTTGGGAGTTTTTTCAACTCATTTAAGTAAAATATAATTAAATTAATGTTTTTGTACTTTTTATCAATTTTTTCATTGCACACTATAGTTTTTAAATATATTTCGCATATTTTATAACTATACATATTTTATAAACCATATATGTATATATATATATAATATCAAATATATCAAAAATTTCAATCAATGTAAATATTTGAGAAAATGTGTAAGTTTAGTCGTATCACGTAAAGTTGTTGGGAAATATTTTTTCAATTAAATTTTAAATAGCATTTTCTTCCTCGTTACATATGTCTTGAGATATCCAACAAAACATTTCAGTAAAAAAATGTTCAATAATTTCTTAATTCGCTTATCCCACCAGGTAACAAAAATTACCCTAGCGCAAAAGTCGCCATCATTGACCCCACTATCGATATCATACATCTAAAATGTTCCTCTAACAGCCTTTGCAGCAAATCAGTCCTAATCAATCTTTTTGTAGAAAATACAACTTAAACCTATGTGAAAAACTTAAGTTATGTGAAGAAAACCCACATATTTTGTTTACATTTATTTATTCGCTGGAAAATATGTGTGGTCAAAATCATAAGGCACATTCATTGTTTCGTTCACTTTGCTCTTATTCGCAGACTCTAATAAACGTTTCCGCGTGCGGCAAGATTTTGTTGTTGAGTGGAACCGTTTGGCTTCGATTTTCGCATTGTTGGGATGTGCAGCAATCGGGTCAAAAGAAAGCACACTGGATGTACCATCGTTATTGCATAATTGCTGAATTTCTTGAAGAAATTTTTCAGTCGTTTGAAGCACCCTTGGAACTGCATCACCCGAAGCTTTCGTTGCTACGTTGGAGGCCATATCAATCAAAGTTCTTATTTTTAATTGATCACTTACCGAATCTCTAATAGTAGACTGATTCTTCGATGTTTCTACTACAAGGGCTACCTGTTTATTAAAAAACTGATTTCTGCGATTTTCTTTTTCCGTAGATAGTTCAAGATCTTCGACAGACATACTTCGCTGTTGACTTTGTCTCTGATGCAGGCATTAATGTGCTTACATTTACTCTGATGTAAATGTATTGTATTGTATTTACTCTGATGTAGATCTTGATACACTCTGTACGAAGTATTGCACTTAGGGTACCCTATTTTGGGCATTGTATGATAATTCGGTTTCATCTCATGGACCTCATTCATATGTCTGTACATTGAACTTCTGTTTAGAAAATAGGAATCGCATTCTTCACTCTGCAACAATGTAATTAAGTATTAGTATATTATTTTGAAATTAAGATCGAACCTAAATCTATTTCATCATGAATAATTTTATACAAAATGAGCATGAAAAAGATTCACAATTAAAAAACAGACCTCTAAACTACCTCACTTTTCGGCTCATTAGAGCCAAAAATAACCAAATGAAAAAAGAGGGAGAAAAAGAGAAAAAATCAACCAAAAACAACCTCTCACTTTTTCCGTTTTCCGTCTTTTTTATACTACCAGGGAACCAACATGTTTCGGGGCCAATTTAGACCCCCTCATCAGGGATTATTTATAGGAAACTACAAGGTATGATTAATATATTCTTATGATCTAAATTTGTATTGATTAGTGAAAAAATGACCAAGATATAAAAATTATTATTTATAATAAGATTGAAAAAGTATTAAAAATTTGATCTATTCAAGGAATTATTTTAAAATTAGAAAAAGAAAAAATGGTACTCAATTAACTTCCTGTGATAAACTGTTGAAAGTCACAAACAAAAGCTATACAAATAGAAAGGCTCTATTCTCTCTCTCTCTTAAAAGTGGGATGGAACGATTTCTAAAATCGGGCATGCCTTGAGAGTTTTCGTGTTAAAAAAAAAGGTTAGTTTGCCTCGGTACTTTGAATAGTTCCCCACGTAATTTTTTTTGGTGATATTTTCATTTAAAATAATTGTTTCTTTTTTAATATAAATTAAAACAAAATTTGCACAATTTTCCGAGACTGTGTTTATGACTTTCAAAAGGTTTTCACAGGAAGTTAATTGATTACCAATTTTTCTTTTTCTAATTTTAAGATAATTCCTTGTATAGATCAAATTTTTAATACTTTTTCAATCTTATTATAAATAATAATTTTTATATCTTAGTCATTCTTTCACTCATGAATGCAAATTTGGATCATAAGAATATATTAATCATACCTTGTAGTTTCCTATAAATAATCCCTGATGAGGGGGTCTAAATTGGCCCCGAAACATGTTGGTTCCCTGATAGTATAAAAAAGACGAAGAAAGGAAAAAGTGAGAGGTTGGTTTTGGTTGACTTTTTCTCTTTTTTCATTTGGTTATTTTTGTCTCTAATGAGCCGAAACGTGAGATAGTTTAGAGTTCTGTTTTTTAATTGTGAATCTTTTTCATGCTCATCTTGCATAAAATTATTCGTGATAAAATAGATTTAGGTTCGATCTTAATTAACAAAATATTTTGAATGAATTAAAACTAATTAAAAATGAAGATTAATTAAATTAATTAACTAATTAAATTAAATTAAAAATCATTATTCGTTTCCAATCGGCAGGGCTTGTTTATGAATAATTTCTGATTTCTTTTAATTGAGTCTACATCATTTTACCTCAATTTCTTGAAAGAAATCTTTTTATTACAAAATTTTTGTAATAAGAACGCATTAAATATTAGAAATTTTAGAAATATATGAAAAATGTTTGGATTATTTATTTTTCCTATTTGTGAAAATGTAATAATCTAAATAGATAGATAAACGTTTATTTTTTAGCCTGCTGGCCTTAAAAAAAT
>CAKNYM010049167.1:126646-159020 GCA_932195095.1 Andricus curvator
TGTCACTAAACACGTTCTCACTTCCGCCACCAACATGCAAGTCTATCATCAAGATGTACAATTTATAGCTCGACAGCGCACGCTGAGACCCCACCGATGTGGATTAGATTTGTCATATCGGATTAGTGCCTTAACTTTGTAATGACCATTTCGTGACCGATGACTTCTCAGAAAAATTTAAGGACTGCTTTAAACGTTTTTCATCAAGTTATAGATCACAGATTTCACCATTGCAAGGAGGTCCTGCGTTACCAAGTTAGTTAGTAAGGAAGTGAACATCAAGAAGTGCAGTTGCTTAGAAGTTGCTTTCAGAAAAGTTCGTTTATACTTCAAGAGTTTTTGCGAAATATAAAAATGCTTACACTTGACGAACAAAATTATACGATTATGGACTGTGGTGGTGAAAGTGATAGTTTTTTCAAATGTTTTGCGTACAAACGTTACGGACAACTGGAATAGTGATTGGAATAATGTATTAAACATCAAGTATAAACAACATTGTGAAAAGGTTTTTGATATAAGAAATCGCAGACATTACTCGAATTATATGAGTCGTGATTGTAACTTTGCTAGCGAAGTAGAATGTATTGCAGCATCCTACAAATATAATGTTAATATTGTTCTTGTAAAAATAGCACTCTGCGGTGAACAGTTTGTAATTCCCTTGAGAACAGATTCTCCTGGACAAACTATTCATTTACTATTTACTGGTGAAACTGACAATGGCCATTTCCGAGCACTTGAATTGCAGGGGAATAGAGGGGTTACAGAAGATATAAACGATTTATTGAATCAGGAAATTAATTCTACAGACAGGAGTGACCACAGCTCTTTTAATGTAAGTACAAATTGCGAAATCAGTGATCGCAGTACTTCTTCAGACGGTGTTAACGCGGTCTTATACAGTTCCGCTTTTATTGAATATTTAAACACAAGTGCGACAAAAGCAAAAAGGCGAAGCAGACTTTCTGAAAGTTCTACCAGTAGTACAGAATACGAACCAAGGTTTCACTTTTGCAAACTAACAAAGGAAATTATCATCATTGCGCGAAATTATTTCCAAGCTAAGAAGGATGCAGAAGTGTGTGAAGACATCAATAAAGTTGTACAAAGGACAGCAAAGTGTTTAAATATTGGTGTAAGAAGTGTATGTCGGGTTACTTGCTAGAAAGTAAGAAATGGAGGTGAATTACAAGATCCTCAGAATTACAGAGCTGGGAGATAACCTATTGAATTTGACGAACATTTACAAGGAGTAGTGCGTCGAACGATTTTTAACTTGTATCTCAGTAAAGAGTATCCCACATATACATACATACATTGATTAGCAGTTCGAACTCGAAAGTTCATTGCCTCACTACCCGATTCGGGTAGTGTTTCTAGGTGGAAATTTACTACCAATGTGGGCCCACCACACCCACGACGGGCCAACAGCACGCAGTATTCTTGAACGGTCACCCATCCAAGTACTAACCGCGCCCGACAATGCTTAACTTCAGTGATCTTACGAGAACTGGTTTTTCAGGGTGGTATCGCCGTTGGCAAAGAGTATCCCACAGATGAAAAAATTTTGCACTACGTGCAAGACAATGTTGATGATTTCCCAGAAGTATATGCTTTTAACTTGCGAAAATTGCTGAAGAACATGAATTTTACGTATAAAAAGTTACAAAATCGTTTAGTTCTCATGGAGAAATCTTCAATAGCAGGGAAAAGAGCGAAATTTTTAAGACTGATTCATCATTATCGGCGAATCGGGTATTGCATTTATTATACAGACAAAACATGGTGTGGCGCTAATCATCACTTGAAATACAATTGGCTTGAAAAAGTTGATGAAAATCACAGGGAAAATTTCAATATATATTGCTCTGGAGTCCAAGAAGTACATGGATACAGAGAAGGTTTCGTGGTTCCTTCAGGATCCAACAAGAGGGTGATTATCCTTCATATTGAGAGCAAAGATTGATTCGTGGATGGCAGCTTAAAATGTTTGATTGGGAAGAAAGGCTCTGCTGATTACCACGATGGAATGAATGCTGCTCATTTCGAAGAATGGTTTTGAGAGGTGCTCTGCAAGTTGCCACCGAAATCATAATGCAGCATAATGCTGTTCAAAATAAACACCAAAATATTTCGTGTCAAGGTCAGATTCGCACATGATATCAAATGACTCCAGGTGATCAAGAAACTTTTGTGTCTCCCTTTCCTCCATGATTGTTCTGCAGGCTTTGTACACTTCGGCCTGTTTCAATTTACTTTTAACTCGATGGAAGCTGAAGCATCGTCAGCAACGAAAATCGTTGTCAAAATATGCCCCTCTTTTCCCTTCACTGCTACGAAAAACCCGGACATAGCAACAGCATCTACTCGATTGCTCAAAAAAAAAGCGACCGGACAACCAGCTCCGAACTCGTCAACTGCGAGCATCGTCGTTAAGTGAATTTCATAGCCCGGCATGTTATGAGTGCTGTCAACACAAATTTTATCTGCAGTAAATCGTGTTAACACTTGCTGCTGGAACTTAGTCATAATGACCATCATGAAATAATCTTTCTCCAAAGAACCTTTTTTTTATGACAATCTTGCCTTTTGTAAAAAAAAACAGGCGAATCCTCTCCTAAATTGTCCTGCTCCTGAATCCACATATCAGTGCTGAAATCGTCGTCATCATGAGTTGAATCTGTTCCTTAATCGTAATCCCTAACGGTATTATGAAGATCGCGCTTTTCAATGAAATGTACACGGTTTAACTCCAATCAAACCGATTCACGAATATGATCAAGAATACGTTCAAAAGTAACACCGGACTCTGTTCGTCGTGCTAGCATGTCATAAAATGAACAACTAATCTCACTTATTAATTCAACTTTTTCACTTAAAACGTCCGTATTTGACACAAAATTTAAACATTCAACACCTGACCACTCACACTAACCACTAACCACTGGCACCGACCACTGCGTGACTGCGGTTTCATCAGTAGAAACCTATGACTGGATAACTGGCCTTTTGTAATTTATTGTAACTCAAGACTTTCTAGGATGACATTACTTCTAGGATGCTTCCGTGCAGAAGTACCAGTGAAGATTTTTCTACGTACTTCAACCGGGGCTCCGGTGGTTCGGAACCCACCTTAAGCTGCAGGTCCCCTCATAAGAGGCTGGTTACGTATTAAGTTGTAGGCCCCGTGTCAAAGGGACTAGCCTTGGGGGTCGAAGTCGATTTTGAGAAGACTCGAAAATGAGTCAGCGATCTCTTTGCGCTTGAGGTACCTACGGAGGACTCTTGCTCTTGAAGCTCCTACGGGGGACTTCTGTGCTTGAGGTACCTACGGGGGACTCTTGCTCTATGGTCGCTGGCCAATTTTGATTGATTAGTTTTTGTTTGATTAGTTTTTTATTAGAATTTGATTAGTTTTCCATTTGCAAACTCATACAGACAAGTTAGGAAAAAATATTTCGCAAGTAATTTAGTTTCATAAGTAGCCTCGGTGGCTCAGACGATAGCGCGTTAGGCTTCCGTGCACGAGAACTGGGGTTGGATCCCTGAGCCGGTACCAATGGAAATTTTTCTATGTACTTCAACCGGGGCTCCGGTGGTTCGGAACCCACCTTAAGCCGTAGGTCCCCTCAGAAGAGGCTGGTTACGTACCAAGGTATAGGCTCCATGTCGAGGGGACTAACCTTGGGGGTCGAAGTCGATTTTGAGAAGAATCGAAAAATAAGTCAGCGATCTCTTTGCGCTTGAGGCTCCTACGGGGGGACTCTTGCGCTTGAGGCTCCTACAGGGGACTCCTGTGCTTGAGGTTCCTACAAGGAATTCTTGCTCGATGGTCGCTGGCCAATTTCGAGTAATGAACACACACACACACATACACTTATATAACACATCAGCCTGCTAGGGAGGCTGCCGAATGGCAGAGTGGGTGGGGGCCACTTGGCCACTTACAAAGTAGGACATCATTCACTGTGCGATAGGTACTCCTGGCATCTGAGAGGTATATTCTCACAACGTTGTAACAACGAAACCCACCGAGATACAAAAACACTCGGCGAGGATGACCCGATTCGGAGTACTGCCTTGAGAATAAACACGGGTGTGGCACAATAGGCTTTATAGCTTGAGCTCCAGGGGTGGGACCTCACGCGCCCCCCGCCTACATTACAACTAACTAACTACGTGCTGTATACTCTGAATCTTTAAATTACTACAGGACATGCATTTATTCATATAGAAAGGACATTTATATAAATAAAAGAAAGATATAAATGCGTAGTTTGCAGAGAATTAGAAGAGGTAATCATTTTGTCTATTTTCAAATTCTGCGCGCATATATACATATTTGCGCGCGCACAAGTGGGCGGTCCATGAGCAGGGAATGCCGTGTCGATGATCCGCACGTGGTCAGAACTTCTGTTCAGATTGACAGATCAGCCAAGTCCATTTGACACAATGACCATTTTAAATTGTAGCGTGTTCGTTGGTCACTGTAGCTATTCATTGAACCCTTTATCTATCAAATAGTTAGCACAGCCAACTATTTGGCCAGTAGCACGGAGTAATAATGAGGAGACCGATCAAGCTGTACAAAGCACCTCGAGCTTAGACTGCGGTAACTGCACCTTGATTGCCAAGCTCAGACGTTTCAAGCCAGCTTTAGACTATTCGTCTAAGCGCACTGACATCTAATATCTTTTTTTCTTTCGCGAGAAGCGTGCGAATGAGTGCTGTGTTTGATGACAACTGAAAACTGAGGTTATGTTCCCGTAAATATTGTCAATATACGTGCTTGTTTATTTCTGTGCTTTTGTACAGAAATAAGTAAACAAATTGTGACTTGGAAAACATGGGTAAGTAATACAGATTTAAGTTAAGTTTACTTGACTATGCAAAAACTTTTGCCAAGTTGCAAAAAATTGGTATACCTCAATTCTCAATTGCTGTCGTTATTGTCATGCACGTGTACGGTTGTCAAGGAAACACTGGCGCTCACTCGCACGCTTCTCGCGGTAGAAAATGAGATAGCAGATCACAGCGCGCATGCGCAAATAGTCTAGAGCGCTGGCTCGAAATGCCTGAGCTTGGCGCAGTTACCGCAGTCAGAACACATGTACGGAGATCGGTCTCCTTATTATTACCCTGTGGTCAGTAGACCCAAGTGGGTCCCAAACGTGGTTCCCTGATCTATTGCGCTTGCGTCAGGGAGACACGTTTGAGTCGTTACTGTCAGAATTCGGAATAGCAATGGAATTTTCGTGTCATGTGTTGTCATTTTTTAAATTTTAATAAGTTACACTTTCTCGTGGAGAGTGAATTAGGTGTTTTTCGATGTGAAATCTTGCGCTTTTAAGAAAATAGGGACTCTACGCTCAGCTTAACGTCTCTTAAAGCCATGTCATACTAACTTCAAAATAATGTTCTGCAACAACTCACGTCCATAATAATGGAGATATCAAGGTGGAAATCTGGAAAATGAAATAGAAGGCCTAAATGAACTTTTGCACAATCCTTACTTTCTGGTATTTGGACGTCAATTGTTGCAAAAAATATTCCGGTAAATTATTTTGAGGTAAGTATGGCGCGGTCTTAACGATCTCAAGCGAGAAGCGTCAAGTTCCTCGCTCTTCATAATATTGCATAATTGTCAACAGGGACGCCTGCTCAAGAATCGGGAAAAATAAAACAGCGGATTATGGTATAAAATCCGAAAGCATTGTATATACAAATTCATATTTTTCACAGATAGAATCCATATTTTGCGTCCGATTCATGGTTCTTTTCCAATTAGTTTATGTAACCAATCTGTCTTAATCGTCAATTACCTTTTAAGAATGCTGATTCAAATAATCTTTACTGCTGATTCGAACGCATCCAGTCGATTTTTGTTTCCTGGGCGTCTTAGCCATCTAAATTCTAATAAGTTATTACTGCCAAGTACATGGTACAAGCTGCAAGCAGGGTTGGTTGTACGATCCATCTGAAATATGTGAGTCAAACAACACAACGGCACGGTAACATTTTAGGCAGTTGCTATGACCCAGGTAGTTGGATGAGACAGCCATCTCGCTTCTTCACCGCACCAACTCAGTTGGCTGGCACAATCAACACCTACGTGTCCATTAAAAGTGACTGCCCCAGCCAACTAAGTGGATGACGCCCCAGCATCCAAAAAAATTGGCTACAGCAAGCAACTTACTGGTCAGACTATCCAATCATTTTTCTGAGTGCGCGCAAAAAAATCTCTATTCCAAACTTACATTTGAATTACACATACATAATTGAAGTGGGGAATGATGGAAAAGCGGGGAAACACAGTAAACAAAATATTCAAAATGATACCGAAATCAATATCATTTTGATATGCAACAAAAATGATACCGAAATCAAGATCATTTTGATCGGCCGGAATGAATGATCGACTTTTGAGATCATAATGATCTGATGCGGGATCAGGTATCAAAGCAAACCAAGATGGCTGACGTTCTTAGAGTACTTTAGCTCATATGCGAGCTTTTTATAGTTTCTGATCGTGCAGTGTACTTGAAAAGTTAAAAAATTAACGAATTCTGATATTAGAAAACATCATTTGTTAAGTGTAGTTGTCACTTGCGTGTGGTTAGATAACATTTTTAGGTTATGTCGTTATGACATCAGCGCCAAGAATTGGCGGCCATTTTGTTTAGTCTGACAAATGACCCAAAAAAGATGATCAAGATGATCCGAAGGGACAGATCATTATGATCTCAAAAGTCAAATCATCGTTGGTGTAAAATGCTCGGCAACAAAATTGATCCTTTTTTTTACAGTGAATTGACCACGGTATAGCTGGGTAGTTTTCGTTATTAGAGCAGTACTGGTAGGATACTGGCATGCTACTTGTAAAACCCCTAATGATAACAATGTTCGATACAGACTGGCAGTCTTTGGCCAGTACTGGACCAAAACGTATAGTTGGTACTGACACAGTACTGGCTAAACCCTCACAATATATCGTTTGAATACCGGCTTGCAGAACTGGGCCAGTATTCCACCTCAGTATTAGCGGGGTACTGAACCAGTACTTAGCCAGTATGTATAGTCAGTACGGGCGGGATACTGATGAAACTCCTAATGATAACTAAGTTCTTTACTGCCAGTATTAGAACAGTACCGGTATAGTAGTGTCTTAAATAATTAGGTATAATAGTAGAATAAATATAATTATCATAAGTATATTATAATTATAATAATAATTATCATTAAGTATAATAGATACTTATATTTAGTCGGTAGATGTATGTTACAATGCTTATATAACAAATAAAATTTCGCTCGCAAGCAGGGGGATTCGAACCTATGCATAAACCTATAACCAACGCTCGCTCATCCACAACCTTCATCATTACGCTATCACGCTAGCTGCCTTCTTTTACAAAAAATAGGATATATTTTTCTATACAAACCTTGCCAATACCTAAAAATTGACACCATTTTCAAAGATTTTTGGAAAAAAATCTTTTAAAATCCCTAATTTAGCCAGTATAAGAATTTTCAAAGATTCTGAAAATTAGATTTGTCCAAAAATTCGTATATCTCGAGAATAGACAGAGCTACGTTAAAAATAACAACATTTTGTGGTAAGCAAGAGCATTTATATCTATTCCAAAAGCACAGGAACCAATTACGCTCATCGTAAGTTTTGATGTGAGTTAACGACACTCAGTTGCTTCATTAACGGATACTAATTTTTCCAGATACTTATCCAAATGACATAAGCTCTCCTTTAACAAATAAAACATACTTCCGGGTTGTGGCAATACAATAAATTATTAAAGTTCTATGATTTGTGAAGTGAAGTGAAATTACTTGAAATTTCCATATGTATTTTTACGCAGATCATCAAAATAAATTACCATCAATTCATGAAAAATATAAATTATGTTTTAATAACTATAGCATTGTCATACATTTTACTTTGTTACTTATAGCTTGAGACACTTTTGAGAATGTTAAGTGTATGCCACCCATTGGAGCGAGCAGAAAAGCCCTCGGATTGTTGACGTATGGTATAGGTGTTTTATCACATACGTGAACCTTGTAATTCTGTAGAATTTGTATGAGACCAACTTTCGTTTGAAATACAGAAAATCTTGTTCCTATAAATGAATATAATATAATCGTAATTGGTAATGAAGAAAAATTCATTATTAAAGAAATTGAAAATATATTTTTGGATGATAAATAATTATTTATAGAGAACACATCCCTAATGTCGATAATGCAACCAGAGTGGGTAATGAATAATTAAAAATAATAATGCTGGTAAAATAATTATTCCAACTTAATTGTTATTTATCTATTTGTATTTTAATCCATGATCATCCACTGTAGGTTGCACTATTCACTGTAGGAAGTTTTCCCTTACCAATGCAATTCCTTGGTCCTTCTCCGAAAGGCAAATAGACCATAGGATGACGAGATGCCACTTCATTATGGTTAAACCTCTCTGGATCAAAAATCTCTGGATTTGGATAATTTTTGGGATTACGATGAATTCCGTATATTGGAATCCAAACGTATGTGTCCTTTGGTATTGTCACATTGGTTCCAGTGAATGTGTATTTTTCACAAGATTTTCTAAAGAGCAGTGTTGCTGGCGGATACTTCCTAAGTGTTTCTGGAATTGAAGATCAATCACATTAGAATTGAAAATTTTGAAATCAAAGCAGGTACTAAAAGGAAGAATGAAACGAAATTGCTTGCGAAATATTGTTTCCTGTCTTGTTTATATATGTTTGCAAATAAAAATCTAATCAAATCAAGTTACCTTGAAATACCTTGTGCAAGTATTTCATATGTTTGACTCCATTGTATGTCAATTTCCCATCCGATTTTTTTAGCTCATTCTGAATTTCCTTGCGAAGTTCATCTTGAATTGTAGGATTTAGAGCGAGTTCATATAAAGTATTACTCATTGTTGTTGAAGATGTTTCGAAACCCGCGCCATAGAAAACAAATGCTTGAGCAACCAGAGAAGAGTCCGTCATTTCTACAACATAAATATTGAAATGATAATTTGAATATGATCAATGATAATTGAAATTTTGAACAACGACGAGTTGTGTAAACAAAAAGATCAAAGAAATATTGTAGAAATTTTTAAACTCTAAAATTCATCCAAAAACTGTTCCCCATATTTCGCGTCGTTTGGCTCAAAATTTGAATTTTCAATTTTTTTCATAGTAATTTCGATAAATAAAACCAAAATTACAATTCCTATCAAAAAAATGGTTAAGATCAATTTTATAGGACTCTTTAAAAGCTGCAATTCCATGTTGAAATTGTTTTCCTTATCTCACGCCGTTTGGTTCGAAATTTCTATTTTTTTCATACTTTTTTTTGATAAATAAAACGGAAATGACAATTCCTATCAAAAAATAGTATTGAGAAACTTTATAGGACTTTGTAAAGGCTATAATTGCTTTTCAAATTTTTTTCTCGTATTCTGCTTCGTTTGGTTCAAAACTGGAATTTTTTATTTTCCCACAGTACTTTCAATAAGTAAAACCAAAATGAAAAGTACTATCAAAAAATGGTAAAAACAAATTTTGTAGGAATTTTTGAAAGCTGCAATTCATTGTGAAAACTTTTTCCCTACCTCACGTCGTTTGGCTCAAAATTCGAATTTTCGATTTTTTCATACCATTTTCGATAAATAAAACCGAAAAGACAATTCCTATCAAAAAATAGTATTGAGCAATTTTATAGGACTTTCCAAAAGCTACAATTAATTCTGGAAATTTTTCCCCACTTTTTTTGCGTCGTTTGGCTCACAATTTGAATTTTGGATTTTTTTCATAGTAAAAATAAAACCAACATATCAAGTTTTATCAAAAAATGGTCGAAGGAAAAATTATAGGTCTTGAAAAAAGATGCAATTCTTCTTTCAAACTTTTTTACTTATCTGTCATTGTTTGGCTTAAAATTAGATTTTTCGACTTATTCATTTTCGATGCATCAAACAAAAAAAAAACAAAAAAACGAGTTCCATCAATAAATGGTTAAAACAAAAATTGTAGATATTTATAAGAGATTCAATTCTTTCCTGAACTTTTTTTACGTATCTGTTGTCGTTTGGCGTAAAAATGGAATATTAGATTTTTTGATACACTGTTAGAAAAATCTCTACTAAATTTAGTATAATGTAATGGAAGCAAAAATGCACAACAAGAAATTAAATTTAGTATACCAGCGTACAGTAAATTTAGTATATTTATACTGAATTTAGTACACGCGTATACTAAATTTCATATACGCGTATACTAAATTCAGTATGAATATACTAAATTTACTGTACGCTGGTATACTAAATTTAATTTCATGTTATGCATTCTTACTTCCATTACATGTATACTAAATTTAGTAGAGATTTTTCTAACAGTGTAGCATTTTTGATGGAAAAAACCATAATCGTTGTTCAAGGAATGCTGGTTAACGAACACGTTCTTTCTTTAAGGACCTACAAGAAGGTGTCCGAAGTTCGATTTGATCCGTGCATTTTTTCGGGAGTTATCGTCTTTACGGACGGACGGGCAGACAGACGCCATCGCCAAGACTTGATTTTCGGCTTCAGGGGTCTCAAAACGTGGAGATATATTGAAAAACTGTGGTGTGAAATATTGGGCAATTCTAATACTTTCTCAAATCATAAATTATGAGAATGTAAAAAAGAAAGAAAAAAATCCCAGGCTGAATAATTATTTATAGTTTATACATAGTGGATGATATTAGGTATAATTTTTATTTGTTTGATACCATAAATGTATTATACAAATGAAAATTATATCTAATTTTTCTTCCTGGGATTTAAAATTTTTCTATGAAATAATTTTTTCCTCGAATTTATACAGCACGACGACATGCAACTATGAAGTCCCTCAACTGTAAAACCCTTCAACTCTGAAGCCCCTTCTGTTCGAAGTCTTCTATCGTATATGCTGGTAACAGGTTCATAAGTAAATTTAAGTCAGTAGCAGAAAAGCCTTCCATTTGTTCATATCAAGAGAACGAATGAATAATTCTAGTTTTATTTTGTTTATAAAATACAATAGGATGTGAAGCCAATATTTTTCGTTGATAAGTTATATACACAATAATAATTCAACCAATATTCTGTTGCCTGGAAATTGATTTCAAACAATTTTTCCGAATACAGCAAGTAAGTGAATAGATCCCCACAAATGTAATGATTATTTCTTATTTGGTTCTTTCTTATATATGAGACTTATTCTTTCATTTTTTTCCTTATTTAGGATAATTTAAAATATGGTCGGAAAGAGAAAAGACACAGCCACTATTACATCTAATGAGGATGTAAAAAAGACAAAATCTATCAAAATTGAACAACAAAGAAAGCGAAGGCAAAAGTTAAAATCCAATAAAGAAACGTGGGAAAGACAAAAGGCAATGGAAAGAGAAAGATGGAGTGTAAGAAGAGCGCAAAAAAAGGTGAAAATGATCGTGGACAAACCAAAAGAAGAAAAAGAAATTCAAAGAAAAAAATGGAGGGAAGCTTGTCATCGTTTCAGATCTCGAAAAAGGGACCAATTGATTAAGCAGAATAGTCAATGCAAACAAATCATTCCTCAAAGAATTGTAGACGCCTACAGTGACATTAAAAAAACTGATGTATAGCATAACAAAATTTCAAGTGCGTACTTCACAAATTTTTATTTTCTCATATTTCAAATTTTTCGAAAAATAATAAAAATTTCTTTTTCAATTCCGGAATATTTAAAAATTTGGCATGCTTTTCAAGATGGCATGTCAATTGAAAAGAATACGCAGGTTTTTTGTTCAAAATGTACGATAGAAATGATATTAAATAATCATTTAGATTAAAATTTAAAAATAAATAAAATGTGTTTTTTTTTTCTGGAAAATGCTTTTTTTAGAATAAATTGTCATACGAGTAAGAGAAAGTTCTTCTTAAGATGATGTTTTTGGGGCTTATTTTATGAAATATAGGAAATTAAAAAAAAAATTAATTTTATGAATGCTAACTTAAGTTTCTCTTCAAAAAATGAAATTAAAAAAAATTCGATTTATATAAAAATGTTTGGGAATTTTTAATTCTTTTTCAATAATGATGTGAATTAAAAAAACTGAAGCCTCTGATATAATCAAAAAATAAATGTTAAATACCTGAATCTTACTTTTAAAATTTGTAATTTGAGGAAGAATTTTGGTCGATATTTCTATATCATAAACCGGTAAAAATCAATTGGAACCGACCTTACAATTTCAAGAACTAAATTATAAGTTTTTAAATCATTCTCAGTTAAAATTTTATCTCATTACTTTGAAGAAAAAATCAATTTTATTTTATAACTAATAACTTATCAAAATATTTCTTTGAATTGAACAAATTCTATTTTTGAAATAAAGTCTAACAAATATTCGTTTGATTGAAACGAAGATTTCTGTGATTGATAATAAATAACTTACTTATGTCATTCAACTTTTCTGGATTTTCCTTAATAAATAGCAATAAATCTATAAAATCATGTCTAACGACATTGCTTTTCTTTCTATACTCCATTGTTTCTGAGATTAAATTCGTGAAAAAATTGTTCATCTCCCGATCTATGGAAAAGGGCCAAGAAGTTTAAATAACCACGGCGTCAGATCTCTCACTTTTGTCCTCATCGTTCGCCAAAAACTATTATCGAACCCCCATTCGTGTAAAATCATTTTCCTCATCAGAAAGAGTATTTATGTCAATTCAAAAAGCACAGGAACCAATCACGTCCATCGTGAATTTCGATGTGAGTTGTCGGCACTCGATTGGTTCGTTTTTAGGTACTATTTTTTCCAAATATTTCTCTAAATGATTCGAGCTTTCCAGGAGAAGATAAAACATTTCTCTCAACTTTTCTGATGTAAAAACGGGAGAAAGTTTTTTCCTCAAAGGTCTTCACTTTTCTGGTTCGAGATTTACAAGATTTTGAGACATTTGTTCTATTTTTTCATATACTGGAAACCCCCGATTGGCAAAAGTATTAAAATCTTTTATCAATACGTCTTTTATGACTGCCGGGTCTTTGAGGATCAGAATTGGCGTATTTCTATCATAAACTCCAACCATAGACTCGTTTGCGAATCCATCGTAAATATTTTTGGCAAATTCTCCAGGTGACAACCGATTTTACAATATGTCCTTAAAATTCCTCAAATATAACACTGGTTTTGGTCCTTGAACACATTGATTCTTCCAGAATTCATGTTTAGATGTTCTATAGCCCCAGGCGGAAATATTATATATAGTTTATATATAGTGTGAAGTATTATATATAATATTCATTTGTTTCATACATTTTTTATATAAAACAAATGAATATTATATATAATACTTCACACTATATATAAACTATATATAATATTTCCGCCTGGGGCAGTAGCGGAAAATGCAAATGGCGACGACTATGCACAAGATCTCAAATGGTCCCATAATGAAAAATAATAACTATTATTTTCATCAGTTTCGTCACTTCTGATTTGAAAATATACAATTGATAAAATTATGTGATTTGAAATTTGAATGTCGTGATTTAAATCATAAGTTTGTACAAGCTTATAGCTTAAACACTTTTTCAACTCAAGTCGAAATTTTTAATATTTTGATTGAAATTGTTTCAAAATATAATTTTTCAAGGGTGCGTTCATAAATTGAGTGAGAAACAATAAAATAAATAGATGAGAGAGATAAAAATATAATAAATGAAAATCTGAGAAAGGTGGCAATATGCCACTTATACTTTTGTTCTCTTAAGTAATTTATGGACGCCCCCTGATTAATCATTTAAAAGCTTTGCACAAAATTGAACTCTATGTACATTTTCAAGCTAAAATTTACTGGGAACGATTAAATTTTATACTAGTATACTCTGGCAAGACAATTTAATTACTTTTTCAATCATCATGAATTTAAAAACTAAAAAAAAATTGTAGGAAGAAAGACTACATAATACAATTGATTTGCATTTTTTATTTGTAGAATTTATTTGTGTAGAATTTTCAAAATTAAAATGTTAAAAAAATGATTGAGTTGGCTTTTTTAGATTAGTTTTATGTAGAATTTAATTTAATTTTAACTTAACAAATACATTTTCAATTTATTTAAAATTTGACAATATAAGTGTGATATAGTTTTCTGTCGATAGAATGACGATTTCTGATCTGCTAGTCCAAAATCAAAATGGTTTTTGTTCTTGGCTAATTCTTATTCTCTTCTTTCATTCTTTAGCATTGTTTTCACAGCTAAGAATAAAACCCATTTTAGTTTCGGACTAGTAGATAAAACCGCTATTCTATCGACAAAAAACTTTTCGATATATAAAGTTTAACTGTGTAGAATTTTGACAAATCTGTTTCTAATTAAAGTTTGTGTAGAGTTCGAAAAACATGATTGATTATTAAATTTTATTCTGTAGAGTTTTCTCATGCATAGTATTTTGTAGACTCGATACAGTGATAAAAGTGTTGTGTTGATGTCTTATATATAATATATATTTTAAACTGTCAAAAGTTAGGGATCGTGGTATTAGATTCAGAATATATATAGTTAATATTTTTCAGAATATATAATATTATGTTTAAAATATATGAAAAAATGAAGTCAATAAAGTGAATTGTTTGATTTTGAGAGACGAAAAGGAAGTTTTGGTGTCCATGATAGAAAATATTTTAAGAAAAACTATGAAGCTTTTTTTGGACCCTTCAAATATATATGTTATATGTATAAAGTGCACATGGGTCATTTCAAATTAAGTTTTGAATTCTTATTCGACGCTAACTATACAAATCAAGAAACAAAACCAGACTTGAAGTGATTTTTATTAAAAATCATTTCATTTGAAAATACCGTGCACAAATCAGGTGCTTTGTCCACAATTATATTTAATTTGTTTTTTGGTAAATAAATTATCAAATATCCAGGTCTTTGGAACATTTCTTTTACTCATTCAAATGCTTTAAATACTTTTGTACAAATATATTTATCCCTGTCACCGAAATTCGCATCACCTACGTGCACCGCAGATTTGCACTTATGCTTGAGGAATAAAGCGTGAAATTATCTGTTTTATTATTCTACATTTTTTTCGAAAGTGCGAAGAAACCATTCCCGAAGTTGCCGAAAAATTCTGGCAGAAATGATCATAAGAACATACTTCGAAAAGTACGTAAATGTTTTTTGTAATTTGTAAACTTCAACAATGTTCCTCTAGGTTTATTATTTACTAATTATTAGTTTTCTAATTATTATTTTCTTGTAAAATTTTTACCTCGACTAAATTCAGTATTTCTCGTCAGCAAATTTAAATCCTTTAATAATACAAAGATTATTTGAGGAATATAAAGAAAATTCAACGGCGTCCACCTCTATAAAATTTATTTTTCTAAGAAAATGGATCGTAGGTGTATGGATTTAGCATCGAGTATTTAAAAATCTGAAATATACATAAATGCTTTAATAACATTTTAGAA
The DNA here is from genome assembly GCA_932195095.1 of Andricus curvator. Lineage (NCBI taxonomy): Eukaryota > Metazoa > Arthropoda > Insecta > Hymenoptera > Cynipidae > Andricus > Andricus curvator. Next base: position 142,175 of record CAKNYM010049167.1, read on the forward strand.
AAAAGTGTGTATAATTTTTATTTGTTCACATGAATTTAGAGGGCCGAACTTTATAAATTTTATTCTGCTTAACTTTATAATATTTAATTTATACATTTCATGGATCCTGTGAATATATCTTTGAATAATTTTATTTAAAATTTGTTGAAAAGAAAACTTCCAAATTAATTTATTAGATAAATTTGAAATACCTCAAGTTATCTATGTCCATCTCAAAACGAAGGTCGATGCTTGAAACATAACTGCTGCGGATATTATTTGTTACCACTACTTGCATTACATTTTGAAAAGCATTCTTAAGTATCCTGTCATAGCAATATATTATAATTGACAATTTTGAAATTCAAACTTTACCTGTGTCAAATTTCGAAATTAATTTGAAGTGACCCATATATGTAAATGTTTATGTAAAGATAATTATAATATTAATGTAGTGAAGGCCTTTTCCGGGTTTGATATCCGGTTTCAAAGTAATAATATTAGACGTACTTTGTTGAAAAACTAACCTGCCTCACATTATCGAAGAGATAACGTAAGTACTTAAATTACGTCGTATTGCAGTAGTCGTGCTAGTGGCAATATTTCATAGACTGAGCGACGTTTCATTACGACGGCTCACATAAACGGAAAATTTAGTAGAATTTGTGATTCAAATATCCAGATTAGACAGGTGCATATTACAACCCTGAAGGTTGCTAGAGCTATGGATTTTAAACTTTTGTAATTAATTATAAACTAACTAAGCGTCTGATATAAAAACCAAAAACACCTTTGGATTCTTCTCCGAAATATCTAAGTGCGCCCTTTTTTAAACGCCATTTTTCAGACATTTACATTATTTTTTAATGTTCTACAATTGTTATAAACAAACTAAGCGACCGTTCGAAAAACCAAAAACACCTTTGTATTCCTCTCCGAAATATCTAGGCACGCCTTTTTAACCAGTTTTTAAACAATTGAATCATTTGTTAATAATTTCAAAACTTTATAGCTATGAATTTCAAACTTTTGTAATTAATTATAAATAAACTAAGTGACCGATCAAAAAACCAAAAACATCTGTGGATTCGTTTCCGGAATATGAAGGTGCGCCTTTTTTTAATACCATTTTTTAGACAATCACATACATTATTTTTCAATGTTCTACAATTGTTATAAACAAATTAAGCGTCTGATCGAAAAATCAAAAATACCTTGGAATCGTATCCGAAATATATGGGAGCGCTTTTTTTGAAAACCATTTTGGAAACAATTCAATGAACACTTATGTCGGTTGTCAACCAGCACTTGAAGTTGGCATATGGCTAGTCCAACACCAATCGTCCGCGAAACTCGTGTGCCGGTATATCACCAGTAATTTATATCAGTAGTAAGCCAGTACAATTCCAACTATTGGCTGAACTCTTATGTCGGTATTTGACCAGTAATCACAGTCTGTACTGGGCGAGTTGTAAACCAGTATGACGCCAACCGTTGGCGGAAATCCTGTGTCAGTATTCTACCAGTAGTGACAGTAAGTACTGGACCAGCTGTAAAAAAATACTATGCCGATAGTTGGCGCAGTACTGACAGCCATTACTGGTATTTCTCCTCCAGTACAAATGTCGCGGTACCGCGCTAATCGTGGACGTTGGCTAATATCCGCCTTTCACCCTTGGGTAAGTCTAATCAGCCTTTACCTTCATAAGAGAGACAAAAAACCTTTCTAGAGGAACAATTTACATATAATTGTAAAAGTACATAAAGGTAAATAGGACGGAAATAAAATCATATTAAATACATACGCTTATTTATTTCATAAACAAATAACACTATTTAACACAAAAAAGGAACATTCATAGTACTAGTATAACATTTTTTAATATCGATAATAGTATATGCAATTGTTAAAAAAATTGAATATCTTAGTATACCATTAGTATACCATTAAGCCATTTCCCTTTCAGGGTAGGCGTGACACTACCCGATTTGGGTAGTGTTTCTAGGTGGATAGGTTCTTGTAGTAAATAACTACAAGTTGGGCTCACCACACCCACGATATGCCAACATCACGCAGTATTATCGAATGGTCACCCATACAAGTACTAACCGCGCCCAACGCTGCTTAACTTCCGTGATCTGACGAGAACTGGGGTTTTCAGCGTGGTTTGGCCTTTGGTATACTTTAGTATACTTGATTAATTTAGTTTGAATGATTTAAAGTTTTAAAATATTTGGATACATGTGAATAATCAATTTAAGGGTAAAAAATTGCCAAACCTGAACTTTTTCACTGAATAATGTTAATTTATAATTATATGGTGCTCATTTCACGAGCACTTTACTTCCCGTTAGCAAATTTATTTTCTTCCTCATAGAGGAAGCATTAGTTATTTTTTTTCAATAATAGACAAACTAGAGTCTTAATTTTGATCAATTTAAGAATAGAAATTTACAAAAAATACAAAATTACAAAATAATACAAACAATTTTTTAAATACAAAGACAAATCAGACAAATCAAATTTTATATTCGAAATGATAATTTTTTGAGCTGAAAAAGGAAAGGGAAAAGTTCTGTCGCACCCTATCCCTTTGGCAGCTTTATGATTTTTCTTTAAAATTGTCAGAATTATTCTATTTGAAAATTTATGATCAAAAAATCTTCTCTATTCATGCGTCAACTTTGAATTATGTCGATGAAAAAAGTTTGTCTGTTATAAACAGATGATTCAAATATTATAAATGAGCATAACTTCCTTAATCTTCAATAAAGTGTATTAATATTATAGATCAATCGATTTTCCTTGAATCAAGGAATCTTTTCCGTTCTTGCATCAATTGTAAATTATGTTAGTGAAAAAAGTTTTACTATAAAAAACCGTGTTTTCAAATATTATGCATTGCCATAGCTTCCTTACTCTTCAATAAAATGTATCAATGTTATAGATCAATCGATTCGTCTTGAATCAACACAACTTTTCTATTCTCTCATCAACTTTAAATTATGAGAAAGAGGAAATGTTTACTATAAAAATCGATTTAAAAAATATATAAATTACCATAACGTCCCTACTCTTTAATAAAATATATTATTATTGTAGGTCAATCGATTCGTCTCGAATCAAGGAATCTTTTATATTTCTGCATCAACCTTCAATTATGTTGAACAAAAAAATTTTACTATAAAAAACCGTATTTTCAAATATTATGCATTACCATGGCTTCCTTAATCTTCAATAAAATGTATTAATATTATAGGTCAATCGATTCGTCTTGAATTGACACGCCTTTTCTGTTCTTGCATCAACTTTGAATTATATTAATGAAAAAAGTTTGACTATAAAAAACCGATTTTCAAAATATATAAATTACCATAACTTCCCTACTCTTTAATAAAATATAATGATATTATAGGTCAATCGATTCATCTTGGAGCAAGGAATCCTTTATATTCTCTCATCAACTTTCAATTATATTGAAGAAAAAAGTTTTACTATAAAAAACCGTATTTTCAAATATTATGCATTACCATAGCTTCCTTACTCATCAATAATACGTATTAATATTATAGGTCAATCGATTCGTCTCGAATCAACACATATGTTCTGTTCTTGCATCAACTTTGAACTATGTTAATGAAAAAGGTTTACTATAAAAACCGATTTTCAGAATATATAAATTACCATAACTTCCCTACGCTTTAATTAAATATAATAATATTTTAGGTCAATCGATTCGTCTTGAACCAAGAAATCTTCTATATTCTTGCATCAGCTTTGAATTATATTGAAGAAAAAAGTTTTACTATAAAAAACCGTATTTTCAAATATTATGCATTACCATAGCTTCCTTAATCTTCAATAAAATGTATTAATATTATAGGTCAATCGATTATTCTTGAATCAACACATCTTTTCTGTTGTTGCATCAACTTTGAATTAAGTGAATGAAAAAAGTTTTACTATAAAAAACCGAATTTTAAAATATTATTGAGTGCCAAAAAAAATGCAACACATATTTTTAGAAATCCTTCGGTCAGTTTCAAGATATTAGTCGGGAGAATGAGCCCTCCAAATTTCATTAATTTATCTGCAACCGGTTTCAAGTTATCGTCTCCACAAAAAAAGTGTGACATCCACACATCCACACACACATATCCGGACAATTGCTTAGAACATTGTATTAGACATTTTTAAATTGGGGACGGTTCAATTAAATAAATTTAAAATTTTTGGAAAATGTTACCATTACAAAGCTTCCTCTATGAAGAAGCAAAAACAGGCGTGCAGATAATTACCACTAGAAGTGTAATTATTATCATACAATTCTTAAGGCAGTTTAGAGAATTTTAAAAATATGCCCTTTGTTGGTGAAAGAAGCAGAGATCTCGGATTTTTGATGTATGGAATAGGAGTTTTGTCACATACTTCAACTTTATAATTTTGAATAATTTTGATGAGACCAACCTTGGTCTGAAATACAGCGAATCTCGCACCTGTTGACAGAAATAATCTGATTAAACTCAATATCCAGAAAAAAGTTTAATCATGGTTTGGATCTACATGTGTGGAATATGGATTCAAGAAGAATTTATAATATTTCGAGAGCTCTCAAACGATATCGGTAAATTCCAAAAAATGACATAAAACTAAAACAGAAAATCAAGAAAGACTTCACAAAGTTTCCAAAAATTTCAAAAAGGATAGTTTTCTATGGACCCCGAAAAATTATTTATTTATTTTTAATATTGTTAAAAAAAAAGTATATCTTAAATATTCAGAAACAATTTGTCCACTTCTCAAGTACATCTGAAAAGTCAAATATAATTAATATTATTTATTTCAATCAACTCAATAAGATTTTCAAAGGTTCGTTAATATTTTAATTAATACACATCAGTTTTTCTAAAGTTTTGAAAGAATTTAGAATGATAAATACTTTCATAAATTTTAAAAGTTTGAATAAGATTTTCGAAATCTCAAAGAACTTAACAAATGTAAGCACTAAAGGTTTAGAATTCGGTAGTTTTGAAGACGTTTTTCATTTAATTCTGACAAATCCCCAATATTAGTTTAAAAGATTCTAAAATGAAACTTTTTTCCAAATTTAGAGAATTAAAAAAAAGAAAGAAAGAAAGATCTTATAACTCAATGAAACATTTGACAAAATTTTTATAAAAGAATTTGCAAGCTTTCAAATTATATTTTAATAGAAATAGTCTATTTTTATTCCATATTTTGAACGTTAGATAGCCTCAAAATACAAGATCTTTCAAATTTACAGATTTTAAATACATCTTTCCTTCAAATTTCTAAATATATTGTAATTCTAAAAAATAAAAAAGGAACAGTTCTTTCTTCGTTATTTATTTTTAAATGCAGACTGCAAAAAGCCTTGTCAATAAAAAAATCAGCTTTTCTCAAGATAACAAATTTTAACCACATTAGTCTGCATAGTATATTAATAAATAAATTATTAAATACATATTTATATATACCAATGCAATTTCTGGGTCCTTCTCCAAAAGGCAAGTAGACCATAGGATGTCGAGATAACACTTCCTCATCGTTAAACCTCTCTGGATCAAAAATATCTGGGTTTGGATAATATTTAGGATCGCGATGGAGCCCATAAACTGGTATCCACACTTTTGTACCCTTTGGTATTGATATGTTAGTTCCTGAGAATGTGTATTTTGCAGAAGACTTTCTCACCAGTATTGTTGCAGGAGGATATTTTCGCAGAGTTTCTGAAATGGAAGATCTATCCATGAAAAATATTTTAAATGAGCAAAATTTAATTAAAAATTAATTAAAAATTACATTTTAATCATCAACCTTTGCGTAAAATTTTATATTATCAAACGAAATAATCTATTATTATTTATTATTATTTAATTGACTTTTCATTTTGCATACCTTTTAGAAATTCAATTTGCCAATAATGGGGCCATTAGGCATTGCTAAGAGCAATATTATTCATCAAAGCCATTTTTCAAATGTTTAAACCATTGATTATTATTTACTTGTAACTATTGATGTAAAAGGGGTAGAAAAATCTAGTTTCTCTAAAATTTGGTTAATTTACGTATCGATCCACATAGAATATTTTTAAACATGTAGATGTAATATTCCATAATAAGTGCTAAAATAATTACAAATTAAAAAAAAATACCAGAGATTTTCACCTCTCCTTCACCAAGTTTAAGAAAAAGAACTACAGTGGATTCCTCAAACGTTGGAATTTTTGGAATAAATTGTGCAATTTTTATTATGAAAAGTTACAAGCCAATCCTAATAAATTGCTTAAACAGTTGGAGTTAAACCGAAAAATTATTTATACAAATTAAAATATTTGAAACAATTGTTAGTTAGTTAACAAGTGATTGAAAGCACATTATTGGAAAATTGTCGAATAATAAAAATGTATTACAGAAGAACAAAAAGGATGTTGTAAAAACTCGCGGGGCAGTAAAGATCTAGTCACCATAAACGCTGTTGCCATGATGCAAGCTCGTAAACATAAAAAAAAACTTGCACATGGCATACATTGACTACAAGTAAGCGTTTCCTTCCGTAACACAGAACTATTTGCTTGAAGTCTTAAAAATTTACAAGATCTCCCCACGCACCATCGACTTTCTAAGTCGTGCGAAGTTTGCTTTGGGGTACAAGAATCAAGCATTTTGATCATGGACAACTAAGGATAACTAGATCAATACGCATTGCCACAGGTATTTTTCGAGGAGACTCCTTCAGTACACTATGGTTCTATTTAGCGTTGAACCCATTAAGCAAAACACTGAATAGCATGTCTCATAGATTCAGAATACATGATAATGAGGATGGTCATCAAGTGAACCATCTTCCGCATACATGGATGACCTGAAGCTATACGCTAGTTCAGACCAGAAACTGCAGCAAGTGATCGATGTCACAAAGCAGTTTTCCAATGATATCCACATGGAGTTCAGACTAGATAAATGCAGAACAGTGCATTTAACCATAGGAGAATTAGGGACCGCAGAGCTAGAGAACGAGTTCGAGAATGACATCGAGGCAATGGATGAGGGCGACTCATATAAATACCTGGATATTCTTGAATCTGAGGGTATCCAGCATACGATAGTTAAAAAAGCCTAACGACTGCCTTCACTACAAGATTCAGATTGATTCGGAAGAGGTCTCTCAACTCGGCAAACAAGATCAGGGCAAACAACACCTATCATCCCTGTCCTCATGTACTCCTTCGGGCTCATCAAATGGTCAACCACCGACCTTGAAAGGATAAACAGAATCATCCGCGTAGAAATGACGAAGCACCGAATGCACCACAATAATGGCTTTACAACACCATCTGTAAAGCGGATCTCGAGTACACACACTTAAATGTGTCCTCACGGGAGGCCTTGAATATCAGGACAGAAATCATAGAGAAATAAGAAACGCAATGGAGACAGAAAGTCATCGAGGGCGAGCACCCCAAAACGTTAGATCAACATGAAGTGGATAGTGAGGCATCCAATATTTGACCGGTGCTGATCATGTGGAGTTATCAACGAATTCATCGAGCACATTATTCATGGTTGTCGCGTAATGACTCGAGAGAAAATATACGCACAGACATAATGATGTGGCGAGCATTACACATGAACAACTTGCCCTAAACCTAGAACTCTTAACAGAATGGATGCCTTTCTATAGATACATTCCAGTGCTAATTTTAGAAAACAAAGAATGCATCTTATATTGGGATGTTATTATCCAGACGGATTATTTTATCCGAGTCAATCGACCCGACATCGTGATACGTGAGAAGAACGGGGAAGAGTCTACATCATGGACATTGCTTCTCCACTAAACCGGAATTTGCAGGCAACCTATACAACTAAAAATCCATAAGTATAGCGAACTAAGGTATGGAGTAACGACAATATGGAGGAATGTGAAAACATGCATCTATTCATCCTATTGTAATTTCGACAACAGGCAATGTGCACGCAAGATGCATTGAACATATTGCACATCTAGGAGTCAGTATGGTACTGGCAGCAGCTCAGAAGGAGGTTTTATTGAATGCCTGTCGCATTGTGAGAAACTTCTTAGGCCATCGAAGCAGGTGACTAAAAACCCATGGAGTGGCACATGATAGCTCTAAAAAAGCATCCAGAGGCGAATATTGTTACCTGAAACGCTCACGATCGCAGTCTAAGGACAACAGCGGTGAAAGACGAACTCCAAACTACATTTCAAATATCGTACTAAATTAATGTATAACATCTTCATTTCATCAAGCCCTTGACTTAGTCCGCGGCTGATAATGAAAAACCTGATTCACCCAAAAATAAGTTTGAAAAAAAATGTATTACCTTGAAAGACCTTGTGTAAATATCTCATACTCTTCACACTATCGTATGTTACTTTTCCATCCGATTTTTTTAATTCTTCTTGGATTTCTCGGCGAAGCTTATCTTGAATTGAAGTGCTTAGAGAAAGTTCGTACAAAGTATGACTCATTGTAGTTGATGATGTTTCAAAACCTGCAGCATAGAAGATGACAGCCTGGGCTGCTATTAGACTGTCTGTCAATTCTGAAAGAGTAATCATATATTAATTGAAAAATTACCAAAAGGATCTCTACTACAGATATGGATACATTCATCAACTAAAAAATGGTCTAATGTAGCATATAGAGTCAATGTAAAGTATAAAGTAAAATAATGAAAAAAACCACAATTAGAGACTAAAATGTTCAAATATCTATTCGTTTAAAAGCATAAGTCACCTATATCGTCCACCTTGTCTGGATTTTCCTTAAGGAATTGCAAAAGATCGACAAAATCGTGTCTGTTGACATTATTTTCCTTCCTATATTTCATGGTATCTGTGAGAAATTTCGTGAAAAAATCGGCCATCTCAGTATTCTTGAAAATCGGTCCAAGAAGATTGAATAACCACGGTGTTAGATCCCTAACTTTGCTTCTGATATTTCGCCAAAAGCTATAAGCAAGCATCTTTTTCCCCATTTGAACAAATTCGTTTTCCTCGTTAGAAAGAGCATTTATATCTATTCCAAAAACGCATGAACCAATCACGTTCATCGTAAATTTTGATGTGAGTTGACGACACTCAATTAATTCATTGGCAGATACTAATTTTTCCAGATATTTATCCAAATGACGTGAGCTTTCCTCTAACAGATAAAACATTTCCTTCAATTTTCCAGATGTAAAAATAGGTGAAAGTTTTTTTCGCAAAGGCCTCCATCTTTCTACTTCAAGGGCAACTAGATTTTGAGAGAAAGGATCTATTTTCTCGTTAATTGGCATTCCACGATTGGCAAAAGTGTTAAAATCCTTAATCAAGACGTCTTTGATTAATTCTGGATCTTTGAGGATTAATATTGGGCTATTTAGAGCATAAATTCCAACCATGGGTTCGTTCTCGAATTCATCGTAATATTTTTTTGTGAAATCTGCAGAGGATATTCGGTTTAAAAGCAGGCTCTTAAAATTGCCTACGAGAGGTAGAGGTTTTGGCCCTCGGACTCCCTGAATTTTCCAGAAATTATATTTTGATGTGCTATAGTAGAAGAGGAAAATTAAAATGGCGGCAACTATACACAAAATCTCAAATGGTCCCATTGTAGAATCACATTCAATCTGAATGTATCAATTTGATATGCAAGAAAATGATATATCAATGTAACAGTCTTTTGTTTCTTTATACTGATATAGATTTTTGTACCAATAGAATTGGGCTGCAGCTCTTTTGATACTTCAGGATTTAGTATGATAAAGTTGTTGATATTCTTATAATTTTCTCATCTCTATAATCCAAACCTGAAATTAGAACAAAAGTAATATCATGAAAGTTCAATATTATGTGATTCTCAGTTTCCTCGCATTGTCAAGGTTTATTTTCAATTGTATGTATTTCACGATATCTATGTTGCATAATTTGAGAATTCATGCTTATAATTGTAAAGTACTTCCTACATTAAAGTAAAGAGCCGAAAAATTGATTTAGAAATTCTGTCATACACTCAAAATATATAAATTGTACTTTGGATTTTATATTTGAGAAAATTTGAATTGTAAATATATAACCGAATAGGTTTTTCTGAAGTGGAATAATGTTTTTATTAAGATAATAAGCATATCGCAGAAAAAACAAAGGGTAAGAAGCGTTTCAGGTAAAAGTGCTGGGGGTGATTTCGTCATGCAAGTAAATCAAGATCTGCAAGTGTAAAGTGGAGGATTATATTATACTTACTTTATTGCGACGTTTTTCACGTAGCATTCCTGCGAAGACTTTTGAAAGAGTGATCCAGAATGAAGTTTCATGAGATAATCAAGTAATCTAGCACGCAAGTGCGGCTGTGAGCGAAAACTCCGTAGCAAATATAGTGTAGAGAATAAATTGCAAACGACCATGACAATCATTATAGATACCCTCGACTTTATGCATAGTTATCCTATTGTGTATTATGTGTATCATTATTGTATATGTGGTTCCTATGGTAACAGTTTTCAATATTTTTACATTTCAAAATTGAAGCCGTTTGTCAAAAAAAAACTAAATACGCCAAACTGGCTCATTACATGTCATATATTGAATTATGCAATGAAGAATTTATCAGTAATCTCTAATTAATCTTGAAATTAAGTACAAAGTATAATGATTTCCGAAAATGGATCTAAGTAATTTTTAAAATCTCCGCTGATATTAGAGGCTAAAATATAACTAACGATAAAAATAGGGAAAACCCCGAGGGGTACATAACCTCAAAATTCGGTGTACTCCGATTGCATGATTGCACTGTGAAATTGCAACATGATTGCAGTGATTGCAAGGTGACAACACGGTGATTGCAATGAACTTTGTACACCGATTGCAGGAGTTGTGTAGCCCTCGAGTAAACCTATAATCAAAAAGCTAAAAATAATTTCAACCACGTGCAAGGACAATAAATTTGTAAAAAAAATACAATGCATCAAAACATCCCTCGGTAAAGAAATATACCAGCTAAATCATTACCTATATCTTATTATCGAAAAGGATCTAAGTATTATAAAAACAAAAACTGAGAGAAACGTCACTCGGAAAAGAGGGTTGAAGTAAGGTCATAATATTTTTAATTTTTTCTAATAGTTTTTTAATCATGAGTCTCAAGTCAACAAGAAATAAAGGGAAATTATTCAGCCATAAAGACTACGGGAAACTATGTTTAATTTTCCAAAAAGGTGAACGCGACACTCAGAGAAAAAGTTGTCTTGAAACAAAAGCATCGTCTTTGTTCCTGTTTTGTTTTGAACCATATGAATATATTTTGTAAACAAAGAGAATTATTTGGCTGCAAGATTAGGTGAAGTTAGTCGCATAATTTTTGCTGCAAAAGGATTCCTGTTGAGATAAATAAAAATCCTTCAACCTTAAATTTAATAGGAAATTCTATTTGTGCCAAGAAACCGCCTTTTGACACAAGAGGACATTTCTCTGAGTGATATATACTTTTCATAAATCCACGCTCCATGCAGTGGGCAAGGAAAGGATAAAAAGTGAGAAGAGTCAAAGTTTTGTCAGATTTGCATTAATGTCCGTATAAGGTGGTTTTTTGGGTCGCTAATGCCGAAACTGATGTAAAAAATCGAAAATTCAATGTGGCAGAGCCAATACGGTGGCCAAAAATGAATTTTTTTGTAGGTTTGTACAAAACTTGATACGAATAGGCATTTTTGGTTGCTGATGCCGAATCTGATGTTCAAAATTATGAATTCAAAATGACGGAGACACTATATGGTGGCAGAAATAGAATTTTTCAAATATAGTTGTGTACTTGGTACAAATAGGTTTGTGGGATTGCTGATTCGAGTTCCTTTAATGTAAATTATACTAAATCCAAATCAATTAAAAATAATGTAATGTAAAATACACTGTAAAATCCGTCGTTAATACAGAAATGTTTTACAGCTATATTTTCCTACTATATTATATACTATATATACATTTACAATTACAATTACAATTTACAACCGATTGTAAAAGAATTTATAAGTGCATTAGTTGTTAACAAATTATGTTAAATACATAAATTTATTTATTTTATAAACAAATAAGACTATTTAATACAAAAAAAGGAACATATAGCTGGAAAATATAGCTGTATATAGTATATAATATAGTATATATAGCTGTATATAGTACAGCTATATATTATATTTCTCTAAATTTTGAATTTAAGATTGAAAAATGAATAAGGTACGAGAAGAAGAAACACGTAGGAAGTGTGAAAAGAATAAAACGGAAACTTGAATAGAAAATTACAACCAAAATAAAAAAAAACATACAAAATAAAATACTTATATATATTGTATTCAATTCTAATTTTAAATACCCTTTTTTATCTCCTAATATCTAAATTAATATGTTTAATATATTTATAGCATTTCATTCTTGCTTAAAAATAATCTCTCTTACAACCTTATATTTAAATTATACATGTATAATTAAAGCGGGGAATGCTGAATGGGGCTACGAGTCTAATGGGCCTTCAACTTTACAAGAGGGACAAAAAACCTTTCTAGAGGAACAATTTACAACCGCTTGTAAAAGAATTTATAAGTGCATTAGTTGTTAACAAATTATGTTAAATACATACATTTATTTATTTTATAAACAAATAAGACTATTTAATACAAAAAAAGGAACATTTATAGTACTAGTATAACATTTTTTAATTCGATAATAATACCTGCAATTGCTAAATACTTTTTAAAATCCTATAATTGTAACCGTACAATTGTAAAAAATGGAATATTTTAGCATACTTGATTAATTTAGCTTGAATTCTTTGAAATTTTAAAATATTTGGATACATGTGAATAATCAGTTTTAGGGTAAAAAATTGCCAAAACTTAATTTTTTTACTGAGTAATGTTAATTATTTCCAGAGTTATTCCAATTCTTCAAAAACGTCGAAATTTGACGTTTTTTTTAAATATCTTTTTATTAAATTAATATTTTGCCTTCAACTAGAGCTTATTAAACGCAGAATTTCAGTACATTTCGCGTTATGACAAGTATACATTTTTATGTTATTATTATAAAAATTAAAACATTTTAGCAACAAAACAAAAAACAGGCGTGTAGATAATTACCGCTATTAGTGTAATTATCATTATTCAATTCTTAAGGCAGTTTAGAAAATTTTAGGAATATGCCCTTCGTTGGTGAAAGAAGCAAAGATCTCGGATTGTTGATGTATGGAATAGGTGTTTTGTCACATACTTCAACTTTATAATTTTGAATAATTTTGATGAGACCGACCTTGGTTTGAAATACAGCAAATCTCGCTCCTGTTAACAGAAATAATCTGATTACATTCAATATCTGGGAAAAAGGTTGAATCTTGAATGCACATGTAAGAAATACGGATTTAAAAAGAATTTATAATATTTCGAGAGGTTTTAAACGATATCGATAAATTTCAAAAATTACAAGAAACTAAACCAGAACATCATGGAAAAATTTACAAAATTTCGGAAAATTTCAAATAGGGTAGTTTTCAAGAACCCAGGAAAATTTTTTATTTATTTTTGATGTTGTTAGAAATAAAAGTACATCTTAAAATAATATTCGGACACAATTTGTCTGCATCTCAACTATTCTGAAAAATCAAATGTAATTAATATTATTTATTTTAATCAACTCAATAAGATTGTCAAAGATTTCAATATATTTTAAGCAATACAGAATACTTTTCTAAAGGTTTGAAAGAATTTAGAATGATAGATGGCCGTAAGTAATTCCAAAAGTTTTAATAAGATTTTCGAAATCTTAAAGAACTTGGCAAATAATGTAAGCACTAAAGATTTAGAATTAGGTAGTTTTAAAGACATGTTTCATTTAATTTCGACAAATCTCCAACTTTATTTTATAGGATTTTAGAATCAAAAGTTTTTCCAAATTTAGACAATTTAAAAAAAAATATTCGAAAGTTTCTACAACTTGACGAAATATTTTATACAATTTGTATACAAGATTTTGCAAGATTTCAAATTATAGTTCTATAGAAATAGTTGTATTTTTATTACATACTTTGAACATGGGATAGCTTTCAAATTCAAGATCTTTAAAATTTACAGATTTTAAATAAATCTTTGCTGAATATTGATAAATACATTGTAAAAGAACGAAAAAACGAACATATACAGTTCTTTCTTCGGTAAAAAATGTTGTACCCCTTAGTCTAAATATTATATCAATTAATGAATTATTGAATGAATATTTATATATACCAATGCAATTTCTGGGTCCTTCTCCAAAAGGCAAGTAGACCATAGGATGTCGAGACGCCACTTCCTCATCCTTAAACCTCTCTGGATCAAAGATATCTGGTTTTGGATAATATTTGGGATCACGATGGAGCCCATAAACTGGTATCCACACTCTTGTACCCTTTGGTATTGATATGTTGGTCCCAGAGAATGTGTATTTTGCAGAAGACTTTCTCACCAGTATTATTGCTGGAGGATATTTTCGCAGAGTTTCTAAAATTGAACACCAATCCATGAAAAATATTTAAAATGCAGAAAATTTTGTTTTCAAATAATTAGAAATTGCATTTTAATCATCAGACTTAGCGTCCATTTTTTATTTCATAAACGAAACAATCGATTATTATTTTTCACTTGTCATTATTAATACATTTTATAAATTCAATGTTTGCGATTAATTCGACCATGAGAGCAATATCATTCATTCAGAATATTTTTAAATTGCATAAATAATGGATTATTATTTACTTGTAAATATTGATGGAAATCGGATAGAAAAATCTAGTTTATCTAAAACTTGGTTAACTTACGTATCGCTCTTCATTTAATATTTTTAAACATGTAGAAAAAAAGACCTGAGATTTTGTTCTCTCCTTCACCAAAAGTTACAAACGAATGGTTATCAATTATTTAAACAGTCGAACCATTTTTTTCAAACAAGATGTTGCTCTTAACAATGCCTAATAGTCCTATTAAACGCAAAAAATGTAATACTTACTGAAGGAAAAATTGTTCAGTCAAATGATAATTTGTTGAACAAAATAGGGCTGTTACATCTGAATGCCAGATATAAGCAAATTTAGGGGAAAAAAAACTATAGTGGATTTTCAAAACGTTGGGATTTTTAAAATAAATTGGTCGATAGAGTTAGAGCAACTTTGTTGTTGTTTTTACCTTCCTAAGAAATAGACTTTTCTAGCTATTTTTGTTATGGAAAGTTACAAGTGCATAATAATCGTTTAAGCAATTAAGGTGAAAGCGAAAAATTATTTATACAAACGAAAATTTTTGAAACGATTATAAGTTTGTTAACAAGTGATTAAAAACATGTTATTGGACATCTGTCAAATAATAACAATTTATTATTATTTATATTTGGGGCGTTTTTTCGACACAATATTATTATTATTATTATTATTATACCATTAAGCCATTTCCCTTTCGGGGTAGGCGTGACTTGCTCGGTTGGAGAATAGTAGTGTGTATATGGGTATATAGGTATAAGGTAGGTAGGAATATAGGTATGAGGTGGATAGGTATATAAGTGTTAGGTATATATATTTTAGATTGATCTGGAATTCTCGTGTTATTTATTTGAATGACACGTTTACTCCGCAACACTGCTCCGACCCAGGTTGCTGATCAATCTCTCTAGCGATCACCCCAAGTGAAGAGCCTCACAAAATTGTTATGTATGGTTCTCCACTTGGGCCCATTAGTATCCAAGATCTTTGTTTCAGGCGTCATTCATTCTACTGTCACTCTGTTTACAAACTATTTGTCGCCACACTTTTCTGTCCTGGCATACTACTCTAGCTTCCTTCACGTCCATGCATTTTTTCATGCAAGCTCTTGTGTTCCTATGGCTTCTTATGTCTCTACGGAATAATGTCTCATTTACAGATTCTAACCATTCTTTTGGCGGTCTACCTCTGGGCATTCTGCCATTTACTTTACCTTTATACACTTGTTTGGTCAGTCGTTCATCTTTCATTCTTTCAAGATGTCCGAACCATCTTAACTGATTTCTTTCCCATGTGTCAACTATTGTCTCTTTTGCACCACATTCTTTGAGGATTGTCTCGTTTCGGACTTTGTCCATTAGTGTTTTCCCGCATATTATGCGCAGAGGTTTCATGCCGATCGCGTTAATTTTACTCCTGTCCTTTTCTTGACAGGTCCATGTCTCGCTACCGTATAGTACAGTCGGTACGAATATAGAATTGTGTATGGCCATTTTAGCTTTTTTTGATATGTTTTTATTTGTTAGGATGGACCCTGCTCTACCGATAACCTGTTTACCCTTATTTATGCGCCTATCTAACTCCCCATCTATTTTTCCGTCGCTAGTGAATAGACTACCTAGATATACGTACTTGTCAACTTGTTCTAATCTCTCATCATTTAGGACAATGTTGCACATTGTTTTCTCACTCTTTCCCTCAAACACCATGATTTTTGTTTTATTTACGTTAATTTTGAGTCCCATGTCCTTCATGCTTGTATGAAGTTTATTCAACATTCTTTGCAAGTCCTCGACTGATTCTGCCATAACAATCTTGTCATCTGCGAAAGCTAACCCACGTACCTTAACTGTTTGGAGATCTACACCTTCTTCGTCGAAGAGTGCAGTTCTTAGACACTTATCCATGAATATGATAAATAGCCACGAGGACATAACGCATCCTTGTTTCACGCCTTGCGTAATATCGAACCAGTCACTCAGTTTCCCGTTTACCCTTACGCTCGCTTTACTACCTGTATATATTGTTTTTATTGCTTGCAGGAGCCCTCCATTTACTCCGTA
>CAKNYM010049167.1:174020-221303 GCA_932195095.1 Andricus curvator
TTATCTAAATATATTACATTCAGCATAAAGCTGATGAAAAAACGTTTCCGAACCCCCCATAAAAAAGTTAATTTCGATAACTTTTGTAGAAGTTATGGTTAATTGAGTATCAGCGTGCGCGGTAAAAGGTTGAAAATTCGAGCCCCTGTATGCTGACAACCCGTCGTACTAGAGACGTTCTGTTAAGGGAATTAATAGAGGTTCACTAGGACAATAATTTCGCGGACTTTCAAGAAAATCGGAGACAATAAGTTTTTAGGCGGGTTCACTTGACGAATTTTGCCCCATATGTAAAGTGGACACTGGGGCTGGCAAGGAACACGCCCAATTATATTGTCAGGAGGGAGACGGGGAGAACGAGTGTAGGGATTCTAGCGGGGAGTCGAGCGTGTAAATATGAGGAGAAATTTTTGGAAGAGGGGGGAAGTAAGCTGGTTAGGGTGTGTTGGTGGGAGAAGGAGAACAGGAGAGGGGATGGGAAGATGGAGGTTAAAAGAGAAAGGTATTTTAGAACGAATGGACTGCAGATGGATAAAGTGAGAAGGATGCATGAGGAAGGAAGGAAGGTATATGAGTTGGTTAAGAAAAACAGCATGGAGAGAGAGATGACAGCAGGGGAAGAGAGAATAAGAGAGGCTAGGTTTAATGGGAACTATGTGTGGATTATGCCAAGGGCGAGAGCGCAATAATTGTGTGAGAAAGGAGAGAAAGGAAGTCAGGAGCTTATAGCGAGGATGAGATGTGGGTGCATGGAGGGTTTCAATAGGTTCTGGCTCGCTAAGGAAAAGAGAATGTGTGAACTATGTGGGAAGGGGGAGGCAAGAGTGGAGCACTGGTTGGAGGAGTGCGTAGAGGTGGAAAGGAGTGAGATAAGCATGGAGGTATTGATGCATGAAAGGGGGGACAAAAGGGCACTAGCATGGGTGAAGGGAGTTTTGGGTAAGATGGAGAAGAAGAGAAGGAAGAGGAATGCAGAAGGAAAGATTGTAAATAGAGGAGGAAGTAAACATAAGTAAATGTAAATATTGTAAATAGTAGATAAGTATTAGGTAATAGCCGCGGAGGCAGAGTTTGGTAATGCGAGACAAGGCAAGAAAGTAGGGACATGCGAGCGAGGCGAGACGAACCGAGGAAGGCAATGCGATAAGAGCGAGCGGCGTTAGAGATAAGGTGTGGGAGGATGTTAGTTTTAAGGGTTAGTTTTAAGAAAATTCTGTAAAAAATGGATGTGTAAGCAAGTCAATTTTTTAAGGCCAGCAGGCTAAAGAATAAACGTTTATCTAAGTACAAATTTCATTTATCATGATAACTTTAATATTTGTTCCTTATTTTGCATTAAATTTTATCCTTAACTACCCTGAAAAATGTATAATGTCAGTAAATTTATATTAATCAAATTCATAATGTGCATTGTGATTGAAACAAACGTATTTGCATTGTCTAGTTTTCATAATTTAAAAACGTGCGCATCATATAAAAAAAATTTTGTTATTAAACATTTTACTGCAACTTGTGTCGTTTTTCCATATATTACATTTTTTTATTTTTAATGCTATTTTTTACGATTAAAACAAAAACTACGCTTCTTTAAACAAATTATTTATGACAAATTTTTATAGCTCTTTTTTGTGTGAGCAACTTTTGTCTATTAATTTTTTTCATAGCTTATGTCGTTTGTCCAAAGATTTAATTTTTCTATTTTTAATGCTATTTTTTACAAATAAAACAAAAACTACGCATTCTATCAAAAAGCGATTGCTAACAAATTTGCAGATCTTTTTTGAATGTACAATTTTTGTCTAATCATCTTTTTGCGTACCTTGCGTCGTTCTTCCAAAGATTTCATTTTTCTATTTTTAATTCTATTTTTTACAAATAGAACAGAAACTACGCATTTTAGCAAAAAGTGATCTAAACAAATTTGTAGATCATTTTTATATGCACAATTTTTGTTTCTTCATCTTTTTTTATATCTTGCATAGTTTTACCGCAAAATGGAATTTTTTATTTTTCATTATTTTTTTGTGCGATCAAAATTTGAATTTTCAATTTTTCAAGAAATTAAAAAAGTTTTAGTGATGTGGTGATGATGTTTTTTGTCTTAAAATGTTCATTTTCGTTTGTTTTTTGGAATTTTGTAAATTATATAACTCCAGTAATTTTTGTTTGATAAAAAAGTCAATGGGATAAATTGTTCGGCTTTTTGAGTACTGCATATAAAATGTTAATAAGAAATAAAATAAAAACACCTGTAACTTTCCTAACTAATACTCATGATTAAATTATGAAACGTATAGATGTATTTATGTATGTATGTATACCATTAAGCCATTTCCCTTTCAGGGTAGGCGTGACACTACCCGATTCGGGTAGTGTTTCTAGGTGGATAGTTTCTTGTAGTAAATAACTACAAGTGTGGGCTTACCACACCCACGATGTGCCAACAGCACTCAGTTTTCTCGAATGGTCACCCATCCAAGTACTAACCGCACCCAACGCTGTTTAACTTCAGTGATCTGACGAGAACTGGTTTTTTCAGCGTGGTATGGCTGTTGGCGTCTCCGGCTTTATGATAATTTTAAATATCTCCTTACTTATATATAATATCGCAGAATATTCGAACGCACCGAAAGCTGAACTCTAACCACTAAACTATAAACTA
The DNA here is from genome assembly GCA_932195095.1 of Andricus curvator. Lineage (NCBI taxonomy): Eukaryota > Metazoa > Arthropoda > Insecta > Hymenoptera > Cynipidae > Andricus > Andricus curvator. The sequence goes on from CAKNYM010049167.1 coordinate 176,683, forward strand.
CGCACGCTACCGATTACACTAATGTAACCCAGGAAAAAAAACCCATTGAAAAGGCGACTTCGTGAATTTCGTATCGGTCAATTGCAGCTTGAGATTTTTAAAACTGAATTGGTTTGCGACTATGTGAATCGGTCAGTTCATCAAATGGCTTAGAATCTGCAACGTACTATAATTCCATCATACGCACACTGTTGAAAATATTTGCAATGTTAATATACATTTGTATATTGAATCTAAAACCCAGGTATACGAAATCGGCATTAAGAGACTATGTTATTAAATTTCATATACCGCATATTGATCATTTATCAGAAAAGTCAGATATTTGCACTTTACACAAATTAAAAACAATTTTGGCAGTAATTTTCAATCATAAATAATCAAACATAATATTTTCTCCTAGATAAATATAAATTCCACTGGTTTCTAAGAGAAAAGTTCAATTAAACAAATAATTAAGAAACCTAACTCCCAAGCACCTGTACTCACGTTAAAATTCTAACATTCACAGCGAATTTTAGAAAAAATTCCACCCGTACGTTGCACTTTAATCATAAGTAGGAATTTAGTATAATATACATGTATAATTGTATATTAATTTTACAACATGATGGTATATCAACATTAATTTACGGTATATGCAAATTACTTTACTCACATGTATATTAAATTCCGATCAAATTTTTTTAACAGTGAAAGGCTTTTAGATTCCGTTTGCTATTTTAGTTCCAGAGGATGTAAAGGCTTTTGCGGAAAATAAGTCTGTCAAAAAAAACCCCATTCAAAGCAAGTAAATGAATTTTTGTTTCCTGGGAAAATTTACGATAATGTAATGTAATGTGATAATAGAACAATATTACAATAATTTAAATGTGATTCTAACTTTACTACGAAAAGGGTCACTCATTCGCATAATTTTATGTGCACTATAGTTTCTCTTAAATTTTTTTTAGTAATAATAATGTTTCATTTATATTGAATTTCTGCCTTGAAGTTAGTTGATTTTCAACATCAAAGTAATACACTGATGTGAAATTTTTTTACTCGAAATTATTTGTTAATTTTACAAACAATTTATATATGTAAGTATTATAATTAAATGCACATCGAGCATATTTATAGGCCGGAAATGATTTGTTTCTTCCAAATTATCTTGAAATTATACCGTTAGGGATATTTATTCATACATTTTTTTTCATCGAATATTATTTGTTCACTTTATAAACAAACTATACAAAAAAATGAACTGTGAGCACATTTATAGACATCAATAAATGATGTTTGCATACTTGTCTTCAAATGCCATATATTGGATGTTATGTTTCATGATAAATTTTTGTCTTTCAATATTATTTGTTGATTTGATTGAAAAATTATACAAAAAAATCCTTGATGCCAATAATTTTTTTAAATTAACAAATAGATCACAAAGGTCCGCTGGAAGCAACTGCTATCTATAAAAATGACATAGTAGAACCGCGGTAAATCACACCTATGACCGCGTCTCACGACCATGAGAGGGGTGGCCACCGGGTGCGACGAAGTCACAATAACAGTTTATTGGAACCCTTATGTGGCTTGAGGAAACGGAGTGGCCCAAGGATGACAGCCCTCTGCATCCATCTCGCAAGTGTCTCGGCATATATTTAGCACGCGGGTATGGCTTTGAACTTACGAACCAGTAATAGCGTGTCACCTCGAGAGCACCGATCCCAAACATAATCACGAATATAGTTCGTTTCTCCAAGTTCTGGAGAACGGTGGCACGCCTCGAGTGTGCAATGGAGACTCCTGCCTGAAACTTGTAGTACAAGAAAATTCGGCACTTCTCGTTCTGGACAATTGATTCTATCTTCCTCGGAGCGTTCGGCAGAGCAGAGCAGGGCAGGGCCGCATTGTGTGTGTGTGTTTGTGTGGAGATATGTCGTTCCCACGTGAGCAGGACATTTGGGTAGTATGTGTTTCAAGTACTCAGCATCTTGATGGAGTAATGCACTTTTCTCACTTCTGATGTTAATATTCAGGCCAAAGGTCGCGGCTGCCAGCTCCGTGGCTTTGCAAAGGAACGCTCCTTTGCCAATCATCTTGTGGCTCCTGACTGTGTTCAGGAGAGGATCTCTTTCATTTGCAAAGATTTGAGCTGTACTTAGGATAATTCAGTTATAAAGAAATTAGAGATTTAGAAGTGCGCGCCCGGCTTGGTGGCGTGGGATGTACAATCCAAAAACGGACGAATTGATATGCAAGCTCTTCTGCATAAGCATGATCTTACGCGTGGCCATGTTGAGGGTCGTAAGCTGGAGTTTCGCCCATGTAACCGCCGTAAACAAGTAGTGTAGAACCGGGACGGCAAGCATGTTAGTCGCAAATTTGTCTAAGGAAACGCTTGCACCTGATTCGGAGAGCCGCCTTCACTGATATTATATCCTGAATGCGACTTTCAGACACGTCGAGATACGGATAGGTCTCTATAGTGTCAAAGTGTCCAATAACACTTATATCCACGAGCTACCTAGCACAATAAGCACAGCGATAGTAGCTGAAGTGTGATGCAAAAGAGGCTCTTTGTGTCGCCCTGAAACACGCCCCTCTGGAAGGTGACGCTGTTTGTTATAATATGATAATTTCCAGATGAGATATTGAATCTTTTTTACCAAAGTAGCATCAACCTCTTTATGAACTCCACTATATGTAGATGAACCTTCAAGCTTTCCAACAGGCAGATGGCAAGTCTATGCGAGATTGAATCGAAAGCTTTCCAGTAGTCAATCCAGGCCATCGACGGGCAGCGCTGTGGACTGCTGTGTCTTTTCAGGCGCACCTGTCAATTAGCAGGTTCTTTCGGCAGCCTGCTACACCTTTTTGCGATTCATGTTCTCTGTACATCTCTGCCCACAGATGTACAATTCACGGAACAATCATGTCAGTCAGGATAGCTGTAAAAATCTTATACAGCTTGTTCAGACAAGTTATTGGCCTGTAGTTCCTTGCGTTGGACAAGTCTCCTTTTTTCAGTAGGAGTACAATGCATCATAACACCAGCCACTGCGGGATGGGCGTCTCCGGCTTTATATATGAGGTGAAGATGCGGACCAGATGTTCGTATGTAGATGAAAACTTCTTCCACCAGAAGTTCTTGATACCATCTGGTCTTGCAGCACAGAAGTTCTTCATACCCCTCAGTGCTTTCTTCACCTCGTTGGCAGTGATCGATGGCCATCTCTACTCACATGTTATGAGGATGTCGCAAAGCTTCTTGAAGCAGATGATTTTCTCAGTGTTTTCATTCAATTACAGTTAAACCTCGTAAAACTGTCTCCAAAATGTCTCGACCTTGTCATCGAAATTATTTTCAGCACCCCGAATTCTAGGGTGATCCGCACTGTTTTCACCAATCCATGGTCGGGCGCTCTGCGCGTTTGATTGTTTTGGACCGCATATTCAACTGTGGCCAGTGGTATCATTGTTGTTCCCACGAGCATCTAGGGAAAGGGTTCATCCATCCTTGCAGAGCCCCGCATACAAGAATAAGGCTGCATACACCAGCAGGTCGCCCGATATTCCAAAATTACCATTATAAGACACCTCACCCATGTGTCACTCAGCTTTTGGCTCAGTTCCTACGCCTCAGCTTGGGGTTTTTCCTTTGGAAGCATCCCTAGAGAATTGTCCGCGACTGCTCATTAAGTATTGTAATTTGTAACCATATTCAGCAGAAACCCTTGGGACAGGGACCCTCTTTTCGTAACCCGAGGACGCGTTCTGTGGCCTTTTCATGGAAGCTCCGGTACGATTCCAAAGGACCCGGACCAAAATCTATGTATGAATATAATTGTTAATATAATTTGAACATATGCGATTGGAAAAAAATGATCTCCTTCTGCCTACAAATATGCTCACTGTGCTATATGAAGCTATATGACGCACTGAGCTATATGTTAATATAGCTTGTTTATTATATCAACCAATATTAATGCTGGATGACAAAAATTCACGAGTAATTATTACTATCGATGAAATTTCAAAACATTTGGAAGAAAAAACGAGCTCTTTCTGTCTATAAATGTACGCAGTGTGCACTTGTTTATATAATTTGTTTATACAATCAACTGTGAAAGGCGATCTCTCAGAGTATGCAGCTTCATCCCTGCATATGGGGCTCTACAAGGACGGACGAATCCTTTTCCAAGCTGCTCGTGGGAACTACCATGAAACCACCAAAAATTTGTAGGTGCGTTTCAGAACGATCGAACGCACAGAGCACCCGACAATTGCTAAAAAATAATTCAGTTGGAATCACGACGACGAACCGGCGAAACTCCCACATTGCGTGAACGAATCAACTCAAGGATGACTTGATAGACTGCTAGACACTCTGTGGTGCCAGAAACACCCAGAGCTTCCGCACATTTCGATTCAGTCATTGCGAAATCAACGTGCCTACCTCTTGAGAAATGAATATTTAAGCGGAACGCTCTCTTAACCGCTGCTTGTACAAGCTGCAGACAAAGATGAGGAAGTGACATTAAGACCAACCGCGAAAAGCAGACACCTTCTGAGAGATGATTCCGATTTCAGGACAAGGAGGAACATTGACATGCAGGTTCCTCCTAAGCCCCCAGATCTGGCTGAAATAGATGCCTCCCTTCGTGAGGATATCTCGCAGGAGTCCGACCTGTGGACCATCCTGGACCGACCTCTAAACCATCCTGAACCGACCTCTGGACGATGGTTCAAAAGACCAAGAAACTCAATAAGCAGTCGCGGACAATGGTCCAGGTGTGGTACCGAAGGAAAAACTCCCAAGTCAAGATGTTAACAACCGTGACAAAGACTGAATGGCACCAGGGTATAGTGTTTCAAAAAGTATCTCTAGGATACCAGGTCGCTTCTCAGAGTAATCAGACCTTGCCCCTGGATTCGGGCCTCTGCGGGGGTGGACCTATATTTCCCTAGCTACTCGTGGAAACATGATGGATGAAACAAATAAATCATTAAACAGGAGCATATGTGAGGAGTTGGCAGGAGACTTGGATATCATGGAGGAGGAAGATCCATGGCCCTTTTGAAGGAGTCAAGTGAATCAATTACAAGGAAGTATAAAAATGGTTTCCAGCAGTATATGCACTTTTGTGCAACAAAGAGGAACATGTTCCTCCCAATCCGGGATGGAAATCGTGATGCCAAGTCTGTTCTGAGAAGACTTCAAGCAGCTTGCATAGACTTGTCTTACAACTTTGGCATGGTTGAAATTGAAATGGGTAAGAAAATCTCCGAAAGAGTGACGGAGGAACCGAAAAAGGCAGGATGGGGCATGATTGCCAGCACAGGTGTCCAGACGGAAGGAGGAGCTGCAATCAACCCAGGAAATAACACAAGCCAAACGGGGACTCAGGCAGAACAAGCTGAGGAGGCTTCCACCCCCCAGCACGGGAAGCGCGAGCGGGAGCGCACCCTGAGTCCCATATAGGCAAGTGAAGCAAGACCGGCATCTAAAAAACCGAGGACCCACACCGCTGCAGCAAATGAGGCGCCCACCCCAAAGAAGGGAGAAGAAACTGCTGCAGCGCCAGCACGGACGGCAAGCGAAAAAAAAGACGGTGCAGAGACGAGCTCGGCCCGAAGCAGTTCTCATCAAACCGGCTGAGGGTCTGAGTTACGCTGAGGTCCTCAAGGACCTCAAGCAGAAAGTGAAGCCTCACATCCTGGGCGTAAAAATCAAGGGAGTCAGGCAAACGAGAAACGGAGAGGTCCTTGTGGAATTAGGACCTGCAACAGAAGGCAGATCCAAACTGTCGACTGCCATCAAGGAGGCTGTTGGTGTTGAGGGTAGCGTGCGCGAGCTCGTCCCCAGCACGTGGGGACGTGCGAAGGTACGGCCCAGTAATTTCTCTGCGCTGCAGGAGAAGGAAAGCCCTGGACGGATCACCAACCGGGGACGATGAGGTGCAGGGCGTTTTGAGAGGCAGCCACCAGTTTTACTGAAGACGATGCGTGCACCCTGGTTGGATGAAAGGTGGAAATAATGCCAAGCTGACGCTCAAAGTTCGAAGCAGAAGCACGGCTTAGGACCTAGGACTTCCGGAGTCCTAGGTTGGCACGAAGAGGAGGTGAGTTAAGTGGGTATTACCGTTTTTTAGGTCGAGTCCCACACTCAGTGCGTAAATGCATTCTCACCTCATCTACAAAAAAAACCTCTTGAAAAATGAACATTTACGCGGAACGCTTCCTCAACATTGACTGGCTGAAATGGATGCCTCCCTTCGTGAGGATATCTCGCAGAAGTCCGACCTCTGCAGCATTCTGGAACGACCTCTAGACGATGTATCAAAAGACGAAGAAAATCTTGCAGCAACTGAACAAGAAGATTGGATGGGTAAGACAAAATGAGTCCCGTATTCAGTGTGTTATTGACAACATAACATCTGGTAGACCGTTCACGGAAAGTGTTCGAAAGTTCGCCCAAAAACTGAGGATCTACAATCACACACTGAACAAGTCAAAGCTGCTGACAATCAAGCAGCATATTGTTGACCAAATACGGGTGTTATCTGACGCAAGGAGGAGAATACAGAAGAGGGAGAGATGGATCAGTGAGAATCAACAGTTTTTTGCTGACCCATCGTGCCTCTTCAGCGATCTCCCTGTTTCTGTTAAAAATCCACCCAAGCCCAACGAGGTAGAGATTTTTTGGAAAGAGGTATACAAGATCCCGAAAACACTGGAGTTGAAAAAAGATACTAATAATATCATCCGCTTCAAGGAGTTTTGCGACAACCTTATAACATCTGAGGAGGAACGTCCATCAATCTCTGCCGAAGACGTGAAAAAAGCACTCAGGGGCACGAAAAACGTTTTCGCTGCGAGGTCAGAGTGTATCAAGCACTTCTGGTGGAAGAAGTTCACTTGTACACACTAACATTTGGCCCGCATATTCACCTCATATTTAAAGTCGGAAACGCCCATTCCGCAGTAGCTGGTGTTAGGGCGAACTATACTCCTACCGAAAAAAGGCAACTTGTTTAACCCAGAGAATGACAGTCCAATAACTTCTTTGAACATACTGTATACGATCTTTACAGATGTTCTAAAGAACAGGATTGTTCGATGAATTCAGCCTGTGTGGAGAGAGATGTACGAACAACGTGGCTCAAAAAAAGGTGTAGCAGGCTGCTAATAGAACCTGCCAATTGACAGGTGCATCTGCAAAGACACAGCAGCCCATCAGCGCGTCCTGTCGTTGGCCTGGATTGACTACCGGAAAGCTTACCATTCAACCTCTCATAGACATACAATCTGTCTGTTGGAAAGCTTGAAGATTCAACCAAATATAGTGAGACGCATAGAGAGATTGATGCTCCTTCGGAAAACTAGATTTACTATCTCATCTGGATATGATCGTGTGACAACGAACAACGTCAGCTCCCAGAGGGGCGTCTTTCAGGGCGTTACCATGAGCCCTCTGCTTTTTTGCAATAAACTTCAACCTCCATCTCTCGCACTACGAAATTCTCCTGGATATCTCTGCTGTGACACTAATTATCGCGGGCATAAGGTCACTCATGTATTTTATATGGATGACCTGAAGATCTATACTTCTGGTAAAAGCAAACTTCAGAGTGTTTTAAATATCCTCAAGAAGTACACAAGAGAGATTGGTATGGTCTTTGGATTAGACAAGTGTGCCAAGATTCATCTGAAGAAATTCAGGACGTAACATCAGTAAAGGAGTCTCTCCGGAGCAGATACAAGCATCTTTTCGGAAACATTTGGTCTTCAAATCTGTCGGCGTTAAACAAGGTGCTAACGTGCTTGGCGTCCCGGTTCTACTGTACTCGTTTGGGGTGGTTTAATGGATGAAGAACGAGCTCACGGCCCTTGATGTCGCCACACGTAAGATCATGCATATGCATAAGAGCTTGCATATCAATTCAACCGTTCCATGATTATACATCTCATACCGTAAGGCGGACGCGGACTTCTGAATTTCCAGTGTCTTCATAACCGAAATGTTCTAAGTACAGTTTACATCGTTGCAAATAGCAGAGATCCTCTCCTAAAAATGACCAGAAAACACAAGATGGTTGGAAGAGGAGCGTTCCTTCACAAAGCCGCGGAGCAGGTGGCCGAGACCGTTGGACTGAATTTTTACATCAAGTGTGAGAAATGTGCATTACTCCATCGAGATGCTTCACTTCTAAACACCGAAGTAAAGAAATTAGAGGTTGGAAAATTCCGCCAACAGCTACTCGACAAGAAAATGCACGGAAACATTCACAGAAATATAGAAAAACAGTTCTTGTCGAAGAAGCAAACTTTTGCTTTCCTCAGAACATCAGGGCTTCACTCAAGTATAGAGGGTTTCATCTTTGCTTGCCAAGATGGTGTCATTCCCACTTTAGTATACCGTTACCGCATTTTATATCCAGAAGTTCCCAGCAATAGGTGCAGAGCGTGTCATGCACACTCTGAGTACCTAGAACACATACTATTCGGGTGTCCCACTCACGCGGGAACGACGTATCTCTACATACATAATGCGGCCCTAAGAATGCTCTATCACCATTTTTGTCGCTCTCACAGTGTTGGCCGCGACACTGCCATGCCTTACGCTTCGGTGGAGATAGAGTCAATTGTTCAAAACGAGAAGTGCCACATTTTCTGGAACTACGATTTTCGGACAGCAGTCTCCGTTGGACACTCAATTCCTGACATCGTTCTCTAAGACTTCGGGAAACGAACTACATTCGTGATCGAATTCTTGGCTCCGGCCGACTACAACATCACTGCCAAGAAGAAGGAAAAGGAGGAGAGGTATCAAGACCTTAAAAGGAACTTGCATCGACTGTACCCAAAATATTCGGTAAATATAATTGTCCTTGTGATCGGTGCTCTCGGAGGTGCGAAACTATGATTGGTTCGTAACCTTAAAGTTATCCTCGCGTGTCAGAAATATTCCAAGGGACTTGCGAGATGGATGCAAAAAGCTATCATACTTGGGTCGCTTCCTGTACTCAAGACACACGAGGGTTTCGCCGGCCTTTCGTTGTGATTTCATCGTGCCCTGTGAAAACCCATCTCATCGTCGTGAGACGTGGCTATAGGACTGATTCACCGAGGTTCTGATGGGAGCCGGTTTCATTTTTGGATGGCAGTTGCTCATAGTGGGACCCTGCGGTAGCTGTTTAACCTTTTTTTAAATTATATATATATGTGTGTGTGTGTTTGTTTGTGTGTGAGGTGCGCCGAGAAAATGGGTCAAACCCAGAAAGCTAGGATTTTACAATACGAGCAATGGACACGAAGCGCCTCAAAGATAACAGCTTTCTGCATCCATCTCGCAAGCGCCTTGGCATATTTTTGGCACGCGAGTATGGCTTTAAGGTTACGAACCAATGATAGTTTCGCACCTCCCAGAGCACCGATCACAAAGACAATTCTTGGCAGTGATGTTGCTGTCGGCCGGAGCCGAGAATTCGATTATGAATATGATTTGTTTCTCGAAGTCTTGGAGAACGATGTCAGGATTCGAGTATGCAACGGAGACTGCTGTCCGAAAATCGTAGTTCCAGAAAATTTGACACTTCCGCTACTTTTTCTACTGCGCTTGCGTTCGGGCCGCGCACTGGTTGGCCGCAGTTGGCGCGCAATTCAAAATTTGAATTAAAAATAGTTCTTGTAATTTAAATAAATAATTATTGAAAAATGCACAGAAATGTATATAAATTGTACAACTTCTGATTTTAGACTTATGAAATTAAATGTTCTGTGAAATATAAGTTATTCTTTCGAAGTCAAAGAAAATAAACTGTTATTTAAAAAATATATGTGTTATAAATTTTGTTTCTTGTCTAAAATCAGAAGTTGTACAATTTATTTACATTCTTGTGCATTTTTCAATAATTATTTATTTAAATTACAAGAATTGTTCTTAATTCCAATTTTCAATTGCGCGCCAACTGCGGCCAACCAGTGCGCGGCTCGAACGCATGCGGAGTAGCAAAAGGCGCCAACATTGGCATCACTGGGCAGGGTCGTAGCCAACACCGTAAGAGTGACAAAGATGGTAATATAGCTTTCTTAGGGCCGCATTATGTCTGTGGATATACTTCGTTTCCGCGTGGGTAGGACATCCAGATAGTATGTGTTCTAGGTACTCAGCGTGTGCATTGCACGCTCTGCAACTATCACTGGGAACTTCTTTACATAAAATACGGTTACGGAATATTAAGGTGGCAATGACACCGTCCTGGCATGCGAAAATAAAACCCTCTGTACCTGAATTAAGCCCTGATGATTTCAGGAAAGCAAAAGTTTGCTCCTTCGACAAGGACTGTTTTTCTACATTTCTGTGAAAGTTTCCGTGCATTTTCTTGTCGAGTAGATCTTCGTGAAAATTTCCAACCTCTGCTTTCTTCAATTTGGCTTTTAGAAGTGAAGCATCTAGATGAAGTAACGCACTTTCCTCACTTCTGATGTTAAAATTCAGGCCAAGGGTCTCGGCCGCTTGCTCCGCGGCTTTGTAAAGGAACGCTCCTTCGCCAATCATCTCGTGGTTCCTGACCATCTTTAGGAGAGGATCTCTGCCATTCGCAACGATGTAAGCTGTACTTAGAGCAATCCGGTTATGAAGACACTGGAGATTCAGAAGTCCGCATCCGCTTTGACGGCGTGAAATGTATAATCGCGGAACTGACAAATTGATATGCAAGCTTTTATGCATATCCATGATCTTACGTGTATCTGTTTCAGAGAGACTGCTTCACTGAGGTTACGTCCTGAATGCGGTTTTGAGGCACGCCCAGGTATGTATAGGTCTCTCCAGTATTAAGATGTCTGATAACACTTATATCCACAAGTTCAGGGTCCTTGGGAATGCCAGTAATCTTTCCTTTCTTCAGATGAACTTTGGCACACTTGTCCAAGCCAAAGTCCATCCCAATCTCTCCTGTGTAGTTCTTGACAATATTTATAGCAGTTTGAAGTTTGCTTCTACCAGAGGCGTAGATCTTCAGGTCATCCAGATGAAATACTTGAGTGACCTTACGCTCGCGCAGATTACTGTCGCCACAGAGGTATCCAGGAGAATTTCGTAGCGCGAGAGATAGAGGCAGAAGTGTGATGCAAAAAAGCAAAGGGCTCATGGTATCACCTTGAAAGACGCCCCTCTGGAAGGTGACGTTGTTCGTTGTCACACGATAATTTCTAGATGAGATAGTAAATCTAGTTTTCCAAAGAGGCATCAATCTCTCTATGCATCTCACTATGTGTGAATGTACCTTCAAGCTTTCCAACAGACAGATGATAAGTCTATGAGAGGTTGAATCGAAAGCTTTCCGGTAGTCCATCCAGGCCATTGACAGGACGCGCTGATGGGCTGCAGCGTCTTTACAGACACACCTGTCAATTAGCAGGTTTTCTCGACAGCCTGCTACACCTTTTTTCGAGCCACGCTGTTCGTACATCTCTCGCCAAACAGACTCAATTCGTCGAACAATCCTGTTGTTGAGGACAGCTGTAAAGATCTTATACAGCGTGTTCAAACAAGTTATTGGCCTGTAATTCTCTGGGTTGGACAAGTTGCCTTTTTCCGGCAGGAGTATAGTGCGTCCTAACACCAGCCACTGCGGAAATTGCGTCTCCGGCTTTAAATATGAGGTGAATATACGGGCCAAATGTTGGTGTGTAAAAGTAAACTTCTTCCACCAAAAGTTCTTGATACAATCTGGTCCAGCAACGGAAAAGTTCTTCGTGCCTCTAAGTGCTTTTTTCACCTCTTCGGCAGTGATTGATGGACATTCCTCCTCAGATTTTATGAGTTTGTCGCAAAACTCCTCGAAGCGGATGATATTGTCAGTATCTTCTTTCAACTCAAAAACTGTTGATTCTCCCTGATCCTTCTCTCCCTCTTCTGTATTCTCCTCCTTGCGTCAGATGAAACTTGTTTAAAGTGTGATTCAAGATCCTTAGTTCTTGCGCAAACTTTCGAACCCTTCCCGTAAACGGTCTACCAGATGTTATGTAGTCAATCACACATTGAACACGGGGCGCATTCTGTCTTGCCCATCCAATCTTCTTGTTCAGTTGATGCAAGCGTCTTTTGGTCTTTTGATCCATCGTCGGTTTCAGTCTTCGATTTGAATCAGCCAAAGCTCTCGCAGCACCATAAACTGAGCAATTAATGGTCCAGAGGTCGGACTCTTGCGAGATATCTCCACGAAGGGAGGCATCCATTTCAGCCAGATCTTGGTGCTTAGGAGGAACTTGCATGTTAATGTTCCTTCTTGTACTGAAATTGCGATCATCTTTCAGAAGGTGCCTGCTTGCTGCGGTTGGTCTCAATGTAGCTTCCTCATCTTCGTCTGCAGCTTGATCGAGCAGCGGTTGGGGAAGCGCTCCGCGTACATATACATTTTTCCGGAGGTTGACGGCTTGATTTCGCAATGACTGATGCGAAACGTGCTGAAGCTCTGGGTGTTTCTGGCACCACAGAGTGTACATACGCGCCATAAAGCCTCCGCGAACAGGGATAATGCTGGCATCGTAGCAGTCTAGCACGTCATCCCTGAGTTGATCCGTCCACTCAATGTGGACGTTTCGCCGGTTCGTGGTCGTGTTTCCATCTAAATTATTTTCAGCACCCCGAACTCTAAGCTGATCGGCATTGTTTGCCGACCCATTGTCGGATGCTCTGCGCGTTCGATTGTCTTGAACTGCATCTACAACATTTTGGTGTTCTGGTGGATTCATTGTTGTTCCCACGAGCAGCTAGGGAAAGGGTTAGTCCATCCTTGTAGAGCCCCGCGTGCAAGGATAAGGCTGATACTCTGAGAGGTCGCCCAGTATCCCAGAGTCACCGTTTGAGACACCTAACCCAGGTGCCATTCAGCTTTCGGCACGGTTGTTACGCCTTCGCTTAGGGGTTATTCCTTCGGGACCATCCATGGACAATTGTACGCGACTGCTTATTAATTATTGTAGCCATATTCAGCAGAAACCCTTGGTACAGGGACCCTCTATCCGCAACCCGAGGACGCGTTTGGTGGCTTTGTCTAGGCCCTTCGGTTCTATTCCAAAGAAATCAAAATCGAAACCGAATGGGGGTTCGTCCGGGATATATATATATATTTATTTATTTATTTATTATACCATCAAACCATATTCCTTTCGGGGTAAGCGTGACTCACTCGGTGAGGAAGGGAGTAGTGGGGGGGGGGGGTATATGTATATATAATCAGTTTTGACACCCCTGAGCAAAAAAAAACTTCTTTGTTTTTTGCACAGTCCGATGGGTGCAAATAAGACTATTCCATCACTTTGTTCAAACATTAAAAAGACGTAGACATTCATTTCTTATATTGGCCAGATAATGAAAAAAATGAATGTCTACGTCTTTTCAATGTCAGGACTAAATGATGGAATAGTCTTATTTGCACCCATCGAGTTGTACCTCAGAATCTATTACTCAGAAAAATTTGAAACTTGTACATTGTCCACATCGAGATTAGATTCCTTGAAAGAAAAAAGAAATCTTCCGATCGAATGAAAACTTCTCTTTGTGAATTGTTGTAAAAAAATTGTTATTCTTAAGAGGAAATCGTCTAGACTTTTCATTTGTTAATAAAAAATCATCTATTCCAATCAGTGTAATAGTTTTCCCTGAAACTGTTGCAAAACTTCTATCAACCATTAGTACAATTATTTATCCTTCATAAACTCTCTTGCTTTATTGTTTATAACAATTGTTAGAAATAAAAATACCTAATGACCAAGAATTTGTTTTTTCGAACAAATTTTATTAATCTTTTACACAAGATAAAACTTTTTACTTTTTTAATCAAATTAATTTAACGGAAATAATTGGTTAAATTTTTTTTTCGATCAAAGTGAAGTAATAATTAATTCAAGTTGACAAACATAATTATTTGAACAATTTATTATTATTTTTAATTATATCCTCTCTGAATAATCCTAGAAAGTTGCGGTTTTCTATGAAATATTCAAATTTCTGTCTACTTTTCATTTCATTAAATGAATATAATTGTTTAAACAAATTATTATTGTCCATAACTATCTTCTTCTATAGTAATGCGAAATAGTTGCGGTTTTTCTGCAAATTTTTAAGTTTTTGTCCACTTTTTACTTAGTGAGATGATAATTAATGAAAGTTAACAAACCCAATTGTTTACCAAATTTACTACTGTTCATAACCATCTTTTCTTAGAGTAATGTTAGCAAGCTGCGGTTTTTTTTAATTTTCAGCTTTTATTTGACTCTTTAGTTAGGAACAAGTAATAAATATAAATATTATTATTAATTTAAACAAAAAGGCTCTCAGTAACTACTTCAAGGAAAATTTACATTTAGTATGATTCATATAGGTAATTTGAATAATATTTCAAATATCTGTTTTATGACAGAAAAATATATTCGCAAAAAAGAAAGGGATTGTTTAAAAACAATTCTCTCTAAGGTTTATATATTAATCGTTCATAACTGAGAAACCAAAGAAAAGTTAAAACTTTCAGAAAAAACCACAACTTTCCAGCATTAATCTAAGAGAAAATAGCTATAAAGAATAGTGAATTGTTTAAACAATTATTTTTGTTAACTAAAATTAATTATTATCTCACTATAATCAGAAATAGACAAAAAGTGGGAAATTTGAGAAAAAACTGCAACTTTCTAGCATTATTCCAAGCGAATATTGTTCTAAATGATAATAAATAGTTTAAAATGTATTTAAACATCTAGTTGTCAGCAGAAAATAACACTTTATGTACTGGAAACAACTTGTATTTAAAAAAACGCAAAAAACCATCATTACCGCCAAAAACTCGCAAAACACAGTATTTTTTACTAATATTTAGTGGTCAAATTTTTGCTAATCAAATCTATAAAATGTTACTAGTAATTAGTTAAGTTTCAGCAGTTTTTATTCAAAGAGACAAAAAAGTATCCTTTTTGTAAGAAAAAATGGTATTTAGAAAAGGAAAATTAGAAATATACACAACCGAAAAAATTTTGAAAATCGAAAACAGAACTCTGTTGAAAAGTAGTGCATAAAGACCCTGAATGTGTATAATTAATTTGGAGTCCATTGCTCCATTGTCATTTTAAGATTGTAAAAAATTCTCATTTTTCTTCAATTTGCTCAAACAATCAGAAGGCAATGTTTTTGAATTGGAAATAGGCTACGGCACCTTTGCAATTTCACAATATGACCTTCTTATTGTTTCAATAGAGTTAAGAATGTTACACCATCACGTCGTTGTATTAAACTTTTATACTCCTAAGTTTTCATGCTTATAACTTTTTTCTTCAATTATTATATACAGACCTGAAATGTTTTTTAACAAGCAATTAGTTTTGCACTATGAATGAGGAAATACCAATTTTCATTCAGAGAGCAAAAAAGATTAAAAACTATCATATTCATACTTCTAAAGGCACTCAAGTTGATACTTATTTCCCTCGTTCCTGGTTAAGAAAATAGATTGCAAATTTTTTTTTATATTATTCAAGAAATATTATATTTATAAAGAAATTGAAAGAAGGAAAAATCACAGTATTAAATTTTTAATGGATTGAAAACAATGCAAAGTCACTTATAATTGGTAAAAATTCATAAAAAAAATGCTAATTCAATGCCAATAATTTGTTTAATAATCCAAAAGATTATTTAAAAAAATATGCATATACGAAGCCGCATATTTGATTCTTTTTCAGAGTTAATTATTTTTTGAGGATAAAAATCAAACGAAGTTTAATCCTTGATGATATGTAATCCAAAATAGATCATCATTTTTCCTCGGAAAAGCTTTACTACTGATAAATATAACATTATTTACGATTTGGAAATTCCACAGGGATGGTAATTTGTACTTTAAATATTAATTGTTACATATTAGTTAAATATTAATATATATATATATATATATATATATATATATATATACAATATAATTTGGAACCCATGTTAAGTTCAGAAAAACAGCCTTTTCCGAAAATCTTTTCACGCCTTAGATTATGTATAAAAAAAACTAAGCAAAATGGTTAAATCCGTGGGCACATTGCATTTTTCAAGCTTTGCGATTTTGGAAAATCGTCCTAGTAAAGACGGAGAAAATATTTGTTAAAAATGAACACAAATTTTTATCAATGTGAATAATATTTTTTGAAAAGTTTGAACTGACCAAAGATTTTTTTTTTCCAAAACTATCATTGCTTAATTTAAGTTAATAATATTCAATCCCCTAATAATCCGTGAAAATGTTATAAAAAGAGGAGACCCCTGGAAAGGGAGAAGGGTGTTGTGAGTATCGTCGAAGTCACTCTGCCCCAGAGAAAGGGGGTAAAAACGGGGGGAGTGGGCTTTTGGAAATAATTTTAATATAAAAATATCGATAGCTCGGAAGATATTTGAAATCTCGATTCAAAAGTTTTAGAGTCGTGTTTCTCGCAAGAAATCCTTTAAGAATCCGCATGTAAACGCTGTCTCTGCATATATCGTAATCTCCCCTTTTTTAAATATTCAAGGAAAAAATGAATCTGACAAATTGCATCACCTTTTCTATTTGAAATAGCGGTTAAACAATAAGTACTTACTACCATTATTACTGCGTGACCCATATATTTCATGATCTGTAAGTTTATATTTAGAATTTTATTTCAGTAATATGAAATTACTTAAAGACAAAAACTATTTTTTAGTCTTTGAATTTGTTTACTTAACACTTGTCAATAATTACCAGCATGATTTTTGAAATACGTACATTCTCGTTTCAATCAAAATCGTATCATTCCAATTTTGGAGAGGTTGAGCTTTTTGTAGAAGAATGTATTTATTAATATATTTTTTGGTCAGTCCAAATACATTATAAAATTTTTGACAAGCTAGGAGATAAATCCTTGTTTAGAATGAAAAAATTTTATCACTTTCGAGTATTTAACTTTGGCAGTAACTTGACATTAAATAAAAGGACCCCAAAAATTGATCCTGAAACAAATAAAGAATTTACCCTTTCTCGAAAAATATATATGTCGACATCTCCCTTCGCAACATTCTTGATCAAATTTGTACAATTCAAAGTGCTCAGATCTTAATGAAACGCAAATGTAATGAACTTAGAGAAACGTTCTTATAATTATGTTTTGACTGATTTGCCAGTTCTCGAATCTGCTTTGTTTGAAATAGTGAAATACATTTCCAAGAGAAGTAAAATTGTATGTTAAAGTAAATCTACTACTCATATGAAGGGCAAGATTAAATTATAAAGGCCTAAAAGCAGGCTTTCCATTCTGAAAAATGCTTAGCTATTAATGAAAACTATCATCTAAGTTTATTAAAATATGGAAGCCTATCCATAAATTTGTGAATGGTTTTCAAGTTTTTTTTATAAAAAGGAATTTTAGATTTTCTTGAAAAAATTTATAAAAATATAGAATTTTTGATAAGAGTTTTTATTGGGTAAATAAAACTTTCCATTAAAGTTGCGTATTCATCAGAAACATCAGTTTTCGGTAAATTTGAATTATACAATTCAGATTGTGCCAAGGTTTCTATTGCACAATTTGACAAAAATCATAGGAAAACAGCTCACAGTTTAAAAATTGTGCTGGTATCATTGTTGACGACACGGATTGAAATGTGGAAATAATGTATTACCCAATTACGTATTGTATTCGTTTTAAGTAATACTACCAAAAACACTACGTGTGAAAAAATCCCGACAAGTATATGAATATTCTATTTATTTATGTTTAAGATAATCAAAGTTTTAATAAAAGGAATTAGTTTAATAAATAATTTTTGTAGTTGGTAAAAAGTAAATTGGTACTTTAGAGAAATGAAAAGGAAAATTTGGCGGGCTTGTAATATAATAATTCATTATAATTATTTATATTTTTGCACATTTACATTCATTATTAAAAGAAAATAATAGGCCCGCCAAATTGGTTTTATTTGTCTAAAATATGTAAAAAGGGGAGGCCATATCTAAAAGATATATATCTTTTATCGAATAAACAAAATTATTCATTAAACTAATTCATTGAACTAATGTCCCCAGTACCAACTGTTTCACAGAGGTGATTCTCTCCATAACATTTTATTTGTGGTTGGGTCTAGTTTCACCAAAATTCGGTGAGTGTAGGAGAAATATTTCCAGTAAGCCCAAGGAAAAACGAAGAAAGCGGCTAGATTTACTGAAATTCGTTGAGGGCACACCAAATATTTTTAGTATCTCTAGATACTTCGTTCATTCTGTCAGCAATATTATATCAGCAACATTAAAAAAATAATAATCAATAATAATAATCATAATAATAAACGACTGCTTCGGACTCGACAAGTGTGCCTGCGTCCACCTACGCCAAGGAAGATTAGAAACTACATAATCGCTTCACGATCAGGATGTTCAACTCATAGGCAGAAATACCATTCAACATCTTGGTATTGGAGAAACATATACATATCTTGGAATACCGCAAGCGGAAACCCATGATGTGCGTGCGTTAAAAACGGCCCTTGGAAAAAGGTATCGCCAAATTCTCAGAAAAATTTGGGCTTCCGAATTATCTGGAAAACTAAGAGAACATGCTGACAAGCCCCTTCATGGTAAATTCTACGGCATTATACGTAGAGAAGAGCTCTCGATGGGTCTGTCCAACATGTTTCTCAAGTCTGGTGGATTAAAATCGGAGACTGAGGGATTTCTTTTTGCCTGTCAAGATGGCGTTATAGACACCTTAGTTTACCGCGAGCGCATAATGAATATACCTGTAGGCGATACCAACTGCCGAGCGTGCAAGCAAGAGCCAGAAACACTTGGACATGTTCTCAGTGGATGCTCAAAATATGCACGATACGGGTACATAGAGAGACACAAAGCAGTTACTTGTCAATAATTTTCTCTAAAAATTGAGTACAAAATCAGTATTAATCGACGATAGGTTCGTGTCTGCATCTGTTGAAAATGGTTAATTTTTCTAATTCTTTCATATAAATCCAAACCCAACTATGCGGTACATTTATGTGTTTCTTTCTCCTGAAGAAGCGGCATATGTACATCTTATTTACTATATATATTCATAAAAATTTTTATTTAATCTATTGATTTATATTAATCGAGCATTTGAATGAAAGACGTAAAAATTTCGTCTGTTTACAATATTGAGAAATAAAGAATATTATTTTATTGAAATACCAATTTTAATTTTTCATTCCAATTTTTTATTAGAATACTTTAAGGATTAGACTTTGAGAAAGCATACAAATATTAGCATGAACTTCGTGTAGTTCGGCAATTATTTCAGTTTGTCATTGATAGAAATTTAAATAAATCACTATTTAATATTAATGTATATTTGATAGAGTTTCTAAGTCATTGAATGACTTGGCCGACCCAATGCTTTGAGGAAAGTATCTTAGATGATTGTAAATAATTTCAAGGGGAAGAAACAAAAAGTAATCAAGTGTTACCCTTCCTGCCCTACGTTCTATTATGTTTTTCTTGGTCTAGACCTTTTTTCCACTTCCTTATTTACATACATAACAGTAAACAGTAAGTATATATATCAAGCGGATTTAAAAAAAATCATGATTTGCCCTTTACGAGATTTTAAAAGAGTCAACGTTATCTGCCTTCGAGAAAATAAGGTCCCTTTCCGGTGCTCTTGTTATCAGCTTTTCCTTATATGGTATTGGTTAGTATAATATTAATAATTATTATTCTTTTTAATACATTTCAAATGTAGATCTTTCTCATGGAATTCAGGGTTTGCCTTTCAGCTTTCTGCGTGTTCAGATATTTATGTAAAATTTAATTTACTAAAATGTCCATAAATGACAGATCATGCATGATTCTCTCAAGTCATTTTATTCATTGCGCTTTTAGTATTTTGAAATAAATTTGTTCAATTGAAAATTCATAAATCTGTTTTGTCTTTCGACAGAAATATCATCAGCTATGCCATCAAATCAAGGACTTAATTCAGGAGCAGGAAATACTAATCCACCACCAGGATAGGTACACCAGCATATCAAGCTTGGCAGGAGTATCTGCGAAACTTTCCTCTAAACAATAATCCTCCAGCCCATCAGGCCCCAGCCCAAGCCCCAGGTGCAGCAGCATTGGCAGCTTACCTGGAGTATCTGAGATACTTTCCTCGTCCTGGACCTAATAATCGAAGTTAAAACTATTTTCGATTTTTAAAAATATTACATAAAAACACAATCTGAAAACATTCATATTTAAATTAGACGACTATTTACAATAGCAACGAGTGTGAATTTGTTGCATCTTATTTTGAGCAATGAGAATTCACATTGTGGCTTAATTTGTGCAGCTTACCAGGAGTATCTGAGATAGTTTCCTCGTCCTGGACTTAATAATCGAAATTAAAACTAATGATTTTCTGGGTATAACAATAATGTAATTATAAGCGTTTTTATGTCATACTCATTGCTATTGTAAAGAGTATTCTAATTTAAACATGTATGTTTTCAGATTATGTTTTTATTTGATGTTTTTTTTGAAATACAGAAACTATCTACTGATAATATTATATTTATGTTGTTTTCTTTTCAATCAAATTTGTTTATTATAATATAGCAGGGGTAATGAAAACAATTTATATTGCAATTTTTAAATTCTCTTTTCAACATAATTGGCTGATTGTCAGTAAAATTATCATTAAATTTTGACTGATTTGCTGGTCTTTCAATCCGCATTATTTTAAACAATCAAATACATTTATGGGGCATTTTTCCTCAAGTGTACACAAACAAAAAATCTATGGGACTCAAAGTTGGGCAAAGTGTAGTCCTATTGGATGCTAGTTCATGAAGATTTTTTTGGTGTAATTCTGACGAATATTTAACGAAAGGGAGGGGGTGGCATTTTTGGAATTTGTGCGAAGAGACCCTTTTTCGGATGTACTTAACGGCTTTCTTATGGGATACAAAAATTTTGATCTGAATATTTTAGATACATTATTCTACAATCTGTCGAAGAGTTGTAACGATTTTCAACCAAATTGAAAATTTGATCCACATTTTTCAAAATCAAGAAAATTTTTAATCTTTTTTTTTTAAGTTTCACCCATTTTTTTATTTTCTTTTCGTCTTGAAATGAATGATAAAATGTCTTTTTTTTCGAGAAATTAAATTTTGTCCATTCTGTTTTAAGCAAACCGTCTTTTCCGAATCAGTTGTACTCCTTCAAAATTAATAAAATAAATTTTGTTTACTGCAGCTTCGATAGGATTTTTCCGTCCTTCGTTAAATATTTGCGCAAAAAACAAAACATTTACACCATAAACTACCATTTAATAGGACTACACTGTGCTCTAGTTTTAGTCCGATCCAAGAAAGTCCAATTTTTTGAGTGGTTAGTCTAACTCTAAGGTGGTCTCAAAATGTATTGCAAATTTTTTTTATTTTAGAGGGCTCCCCTCGCTTTGCGAGATTCCCGGAGAAAGAAATATCTGAAAAAATTAAAAACAGATTTTCTCAAAAAACCCACCTTTAAATTTTTTGCCAATTTTTGTGCGAACTGGTACTTTGATAATGAAGATACCTTGTAAGTTCGATGCTCGCTAAATAACTTTTGTCGCCAGGAGAATTCTTTTTTCTTACAATCGAATTTTCTACTTTTTCTTAGAAACAATGAAAAATACAAAAAAATGTTAAGACAAAAGTTTACAGATCTTAATAAGTTCTATGAAAAATATCTGTTGTTCTTTTGCGATATCTCTTTTATAGTTTGCGAGAAAAATTCAAAAATTACATTTTTAGGAGAACAAAATTCTCCCGGCCTCAAAAATGGTTTAGCCCGCATGATGCTTATGAGATGCCTTTCTTCTATCAGTAGGAACGTTTAAAAAGTAGGTCAAAAGTTATGGAGATTTAAAAATAAAAATTTGAGTTTTTTGAAGGTGGTGGTAGGGGGACCTACTGTTTAAGGTGTGTTCCGAACCACCAAGAGCCACAACTTTAAGTACTTAGAGAACCTTTTTCTCTAGAGGTACCCTCGCTAGGCAAGTGTTGACCAAATGGGCCGCCGAGGCTCTTCCAGAGTGCGAGGCGGGAATCGAACCCGCAAGCCGACAGAGTGGGTCCAAAGCCTACGCCTTAACCCCCACGATCATCATCCCACTTGAGTAAAATTTTTCAATTTTCACCCCAAAATCGTGTTCTGTGCCCCAAAAACCCACCTGGTACTGACTTTCATGTAAATCTACCGAATTGATAAAATGTTCAAAATTTGAGGAAAATTTTGTAATTTTTAATTTTCACCCCAAATTTGTGTTCTGTGCGCCAAACTCACCTCGTACGAACTTTCATGGAAATCTACAAAATGAATAAAATATTCAAAATTGAAGTAAAATTTTTGAATTTTGACCCCAAATTCGTGTTTTGTTTCCCGAAAACCCCTCTCATACTGAGTCTCATATAAATCAACTGATTTATTAAAAATTTGGTTGCACAGAACTATTTTTTTTTCGTCATGTCAAAAGCAGGACAAAAACAGGATTTATGCATTTTTTGAGTGATTCTCGCACCTTGCAGACTACGAAACAAAATTTTTTGCTTATAAAAACTGAATAATAGCATTTTCCTCTGATTGTATTTTCATTTTTATACAAACTAATGTGCACTTAACCAAATCCAAAAAAACTTTTTTTGCGCATTTTCAATAATTCGAACATTAATCATTTTTTTAAATTTATAACAAAAACTGTACTTATAAGAAATTCTCTATAATTTTTTAGCTCATAGGAAATTGGTCCAAAATGGAAAATTTGACTTATGCGTGACCTGAAGATAATGCCCGCGATTTCAACTTTTTTTTTTTGGTATCAAATTTATTCTTAAACGGCAAATTTTCCGCACTATCACGGTTCAAGTTTTAAAAAATCAGGGTTCGCAACCCACTTCACTGCACATTCTGAAAAATTCTACGCTAGTAATAAAAACTTTCCTCTAACTTTATTAAAATATTGAAGCCTTTTCACAAATTTGCATTTCATTGAGATCTACACACTATGAAAATTTTACAAAGAATTTCCTGCAGGTTTATGTCAAAATATTTCTTATATTTCGCGAAAAAATACATTCTGTATTGATTTCATAATAGAATTTTTTATAGAATCGATAATTTATAACAAAATTGGATGAAAACGCTGAAAAGGCTTGACATCCGTGATGACTAATAGATTGACAATTACAAAAATTACAACGATAAATCGGTAATGGACAAATTCAAAAATGAGAGGATTCACAAAAAATCCAGTGTAGAGGAAACAAGTACATCAAGGTAAAGTGGATGGCAGCGTACCCAGAGGCAGACCGAGGAAATAATGTTTAGAATGTGTAAATGAGACTCTAATTCGAAGAGACATAAGAAGCCATAGAAACACAAAAGCTTCATTGAGAAAATTCATAGACGTCAAGGAAGCTAAATAGGTATGCCAGGAGAGACAAGTGTGGCGACAAATAGTTTATAAGAAATGCATGATGAAGAGTATCAGTGGAGTGAATGACGCCTGTAACAAAAGACCTTGGGTACTAATGGGCTCGAGTGGAGAGCTTTCATGATGACTTTGTGAAGCTCTTCACCTGGGGTGATCGCTAGAGAGATTCACCAGCTACCTAAGTCGGAGCAGTAATACAGAACGAACGTGTCATTAAAATAAAAAACACGAGAATTCTAGAGCAATCTAAAAATATATACCCCCTCCCCATTACCGCCTCATACAACTCCCTTCCTCACCGAGTAACTCACGCTTACCCCGGAAGGGATATGGCTTAATGGGACTAAGGCTGAGTGGAATAGCCAAATCCATAAATTATCATGGAGAGCATATTAAAGATTTTGAAACGCTTCCCGAGGATCGTCGCGGCGCCCCTGGAGTCACCGCTGCGGGACAAAGCGTGCGGGACGGTGGTAATGGTGAGCTGTGAGATGGTCAGGCCGATCTCACTAATCAAACAGCTAGCGTTAGCTATTTGCAGCTAACCACCTCAACAGAAATACCGTGGGAGAGCATCAAGTGGGATAATAAAGAAAGAGGAATTGGCGTTTCTCTACTATGAAAGTGCGAAGTTTGAAACCAAATCAAAAAAGGATACAATTTTAGGATGGAATTTACTGCAAAGTATCTTCAAATAAAAAAAGTCGCACTAAGAGATCTTATCGCTAAGGTGAAGGACATCAGGACTAATCTACACATCTCAGTAGACCGGGCAATGGAGATTAAACAACAGGTTGATTTGACGTGGAAAAACGACGACAATAAACAACAGTTAGAGGAAGCCGCGTCATACAATCAAGCAGCAGCAATTGATGTTCTTCCTCACCCTGTTGATGATTCAGAACCACCACATCCTCCAGAGGTAGATGGCCTAATACAACCAGAGGCAGGAGCAGAAGTTCAGCAACCAAGAAGGCGGTTAAAATGGACATACCATATGAACCTAAATGTTATGCGCCTTTATTTTTTGGCAGAGAAAGGTGGGCAAAGTGTGAGGTGAGAAGATCATCGACTCTTCTAACTTAGGTACCCAGAGCTAGCCACAAGAATAAATGAGCAGAACCTAGAAGACCAAACACGCTCAATATCTGTGAACAGATTGATTTCGGCTGTTGAAATATCTGCCATTAAAATGGAAATGGAACAGCAGCTTCCTATTGATGAACTCCCCTTGGAAGATGTGGACAACGAAGAACTAATTGAAGCTGGAGGCACAGGTGCTACGGGCAATGTACATCAAATACCGGATCCACTTGAACCACATCCGGACATTAATAACGATGTTATGAACAGCGAAATCCCAGAAAAACTGCAGATTTTCAGAAAATTATTTTTAATTTGCAAAGAGATAAAATTAATAGTGCGCGCCACATTACTCGATAGGTTGGGTAAGTTGACGTACATAGTTTTTTTTGAACACTTAATAGCCTTCACTGTCAATCCAGGTACTCCATCCAAACGTAAACAGACAGGGCCGCTGAACGATTTCTGTTGGATTTGGACGCATCACGTAATCTGATGGAACTAACGCGCTGGGAGGGCGGCCCTCGATTCGTTTGTCACACTTGACTGAGCAGCCCCTCCCGCGCTCCCCGCATCACAAATTCCGAGACCATCAGTTCTGGGAACGCCGTAAACTCGGACACCATAATTTCAAGTTCCAGTGTAATTAAGTATTTTAATAGATATAGATTCAATTTTTTATATAAATGAAGAAAAACTCAGATATTGATATAGGTGTTAGATATTTTGCCATTCCATTATCAAATACATTTTTCCTTCTACCGAATGATATATGTTACGTGCGCCGAATTACCCGCTTCTTCCCTAAATTTTAAATTGAGGAACTTAACTTGGCGCTAGACACATGGAGGAGAAAAAGAGATAGCCAGGCTTTTCTCGAAATTTTTAACTGCGGTGCTGTTTCTTGTAACTTTGTCACTGCGTCGCATTTTCTTGCGATCGCGCTCTCGCCTTCTCTTTTGGGCCCTCTCGCTCAATCTCTCTGAAAGGATGCTGGGATCTTCGATCGACTTTTCTTTAAAGACCTTTTTGCTAATCGACTAAACTCATTTGTTCTGTATATTTATTATTATTTATCGCTTTTATAGAATATTATTTATAAAAATAGTATTTATCAAAATAATTGACATCCTTGTTGGGTGTGGGCTCTTTGTTATAGAAAAAAAATCCTTGATATTATTCTTCAAGGTTATTAGAAATCATTGTCTCAAGTAGAAAATGGATCATTCGTTTCTTATATGATAAGAAAGATTCATTCATCAAATTCCTTGAAACAGTAAAAAGGTCTCCTTCAGATAAAATCAATTCTTATATATTTAATCTCATTATCAAGGTTAATTAAATGCAAGAATGTTTTGATTCTATTGATTTCTTATTCCTAAATTATTTTCCCTATTTCGAATTCATTTTTTATTCTATTTAAAAATAAAACGATTACAAATTGTATATGGAACTACTCACTTGGGTATTTAAAAAATATTTTATGGCCTATTAACATTGTTTATATAATGGAAATTTATTGTTGACGGTCTTAATAATTAGGAAACTTGATCTTAATTTAAATACATTGTTAAAAATTTGTGAAAAGTAACATTTAATGATGAAACTTATTGATTCAAAGTATTTTATAGTATCAATTATAATTTAAATGCACTACAATTTTTGAAAAAAGCATTAAAATTGGCGGATTACTGAGACTTGACCTTATTCAATTGTGTGCTATATTTTAAGAAAAAAAAGTAGAAACACGTTTATGTGAAATGTGAACTTAACCAAATGCTACATTTAAATTTATGTATTTCAACTATTCAAACTTGTTTAACAATGTTGGTATTTTTCTAGGTCAATGGAATAGTTGTTTATATGATTATAACTTCAGTCAATATTTATCCTTGATCTAGCTACAAATATTGTTAGAAACGAACCAACGATATTGGTAAAATATGTAAAGCAAGGATTTGCAGCAGAATTTATTCTAAGTATTGTTATTAATGAATCACATAAACGAATAGTTAAAAAGAAGATATTATAAAGCTAAATTAGGAATGTGGGAACTGTGAATATGGCGTTAAAGAAATAGGACAGTTTACACGGAGAAAAATGGATGTTTAAATGTAGATATTCAAAGGGTAAGATTATTCCGCCTAACATGCAGATATTCATGCCAAACATCTACTATCTTTTTGAGATGTTAGGCGTAAAAATATTTTTATGTTAAACTGTAACATATTCAGATGTTAAAATCATCTGAACGCATGCGCATTGCGCATTCGAATTTCACGACTATATTTGACGTCTATATAATTTCGATATTACAATTATGGAATATTACAATTTTTGAACATTTTCAAAGAATCAAAATTAGCTATCCTTAATTAAAATTTTACAACGAGTTTTGTCTGTCTACACGACGGAACAATGTTCTTAAGTTTGAGGTTATATTGACTCGAACACCTTTGAACATTTGACACGTGATTTGAGAAAATTTTTTGTGAATTTATAATAAAATATGGGTTTAAGTAACCTCAAATAGATAGAATTTTAAATGCAGATTACATATTATTCGTTCTCAGCTTACTTACCCCGTTTTTATTTTTTATTTTGAATTAAAAGTATTAAACATAACCTCAGCTAGACTGAATGTATTATCTGATCGGCATTTCATACCCTGTATCTGTTTTTCGTTCATGTACGAAAATTCGAGTTTAGTTTTAAATTCACAAATAAGTTATCAATTAATTCCTTAAATGCTCAGAAATAAGTAAATTCCTCAAATATTTACAGCCGTTAGTTGACATAACCATACATGTAATATTTCGGATATTTCAGGTTGAACATTTTGGATGTTTCAGAGTAACATCTCACTTTTTAATATCTACAGATCCTAACTTTGAACATCTAGATTGCTGTCCTATAGTTAAACATAAAATATGTTAACCCTGAAGATCTAGATGTTACGTTTGAACATCCATTTTTCTCCGTGTAACTTGTAATTAAACAGATTATAAGGGCCTACTTGAAATTAAAATAAAAAGAATTAATAGAAAAAGTAGTTTTTGAAGTTTTCCAATTTTTTTAAACTTGGTTTAAAACTTTTTTAACTTCTCCGTATTTCTTACTAACCAAAAATTGATACTTGAAGTTTCGAATTGTATGACATTTAAAACTCATGACGTTACATTTCTATTTCAAAGATATGAAAATCCTTGAACCGAGTTTACAGTTGGCTATTGAGAAACGAAAATTACTTTATTCAAATATATTTTAGTTCTATTGATTTGATTTTTAAGTATTTTTCTGTTCGAACCACACATTTTTTCCGTATTTTATATGTATCATCGTTTGAAAATATTGGACAATCAATTTATCTGGAATGAAGAAGTCTTTCCTCTTCTTGCATCAACTTTGAATTATGTTTATGAAAAAATATTTAAATTAAAAAACAAATTTTTCTAATAATATAAATGAACATGGCTGCCCTACTTTTTGAAATAATTGATTAATATTACACTAGTTTACAAATTTAAAAAATGTTTCTGCCCACCACATCTTAATATGTTTCTTTAATTTTCAATTGATTTTTATGGCTTCGAAGGAATTTCAAAATTTTCAAGAAATCCTCACATGTTAAAGCTTTTCGCAAATTGCCAGGGATTAAAAATTATAATATTGCATTGACGCGTCGTTTTCAAAGACTCCTAAATGCATCTTAAATTCTCCCTAAAACTTATAATATTGCAGTTCAATTATTATAACTATTTTAATATTTTAACCAGGAGCGAATTTCATCTATATCTATATATAACTCTTTTTCAAATTAAAAAAAAAAAAAAAAAAAAAAAAAAAAAAAATTGGCTCCTGTTTTAGAGGTAGGCCAGGATTCGGCTTTGGGCACATATTAACTCCTATCAAATACAACGCTGCTGAAGGCTGGTAACCTTCTCAGCATAAATCACCAACCAATTGAGACTCTCGGTTTCCTTTCTCTGTCCTCACATCCACCCCCCCCCCCACGCAGTAACAGAAGTATTGGTGGGACTGACGTTACAGATAGACTATCCACCGTACGACGAATAATCACTTAACTTGGACATGATTTCGGCTCGCAAAACAAATTTCGCGCATAAAGGTGTTAGTTGGGTGTACAATCTAAACATGAATAATACAAACAATAAAGTAGGCTCGGAATGAACTGAAACTTGGATCGACAAAATGCATACACACGGTAAACGTAAAGGTCGAATTTCAGGCGATGAATGGAGACTGGGTGTCTGGAATGCTAGAGGAGTGAATGACCTTAAAATAAGAGAACTACGAGAAACTATGCATGCAAGGAAACTAGATATTTTATGTGTACCTGAGACGAAGAAAAAGGGTTGCGAAAGTAGAAACATAGAAAATGGGGTGTTGAAAGGCGGTTTTGAAATATGGTCAGGAGTAGGTAGTGAATCAAATCGTAGTCAAGGGATCGGTTTAATTATGAATAAAAAAGCAAGACAGCATCTCAAAGATCATGATTTTGTATCTCCCAGATTGTTGTGGGCTAGAATGAAGGTAGGAATCAGAAGGTTATTTATCATAGCGTGCTACGCCCCAGTAGACAGTGAGCCGCGAGAAGTCAAAGACGCTTTCTGGGACACTTTAAATGACACAATAAGTACTTGCGATCCAGGTGAAAGAATAATTCTGCTAGGAGATATGAACGGATGGGTCGGCGTTCAACGTCAGGATACAGATACAGAAAGGGTACTAGGTAAATTTGGGGATCCAAGAAAAAATTATAACGGGGAAAAATTAGTTAGCTTATGCCTAGAAAAGGGCCTATTTATTACCAATACTTGGTTTCGACATAAAATGATCCACACGTACACTTGGTGTAAAGGAAATAACCGCAGTGTAATTGACTTCGTTATTGCGGATGAAAGACTGAGAGAACTAGTCAAAGATACAAGAGTCATGAGGGGTTCCGAATGCAATACTGATCATTATCTTTTAATCTCTAAAATAAACTTAGGCCGGGGATGGAAAAGAAAGAGAACAGAAAAAACGAAACAAACTCGAATAAAGATTGAAAATTTACAGAAACCGGAAGTGCGAATAGAGTTTTAAAATAAGTTAAGCGAACGCATAGATAGGGCAACTTGGGAAGCGCTTACGAGCAATAAAGATATAGAGGGCGCGTGGGCTTTATTACGGGATATCATTGTTAAAACTGCAATTGAAGTGTGTGGTACGGCAGTGGTAGGAAGAAAGTCTGGTGATGCATGGTGGAATGATGAAATTCAAGCAGCCCAGCGAGAAAAGAAAAAAGCGCACAAGAGAACATTAAACATGACAGGTCTTAGCGATGAGGAGAGAAATAGATTCAAAAATGATTACAAAGACAAAAAGAGGAAAATGAAACGACTAGTCAAGGAGAGTAAAGAAAAAATCAGAACAGAAGAAGAGAACAAAATACAAAACGGCTTTGGAGGAATAATGAAACTACTATATAAACAGTTGAAGGAAAGTAAAAGTACAGAGTTTGCTAGCATGAGAAACAGTAAAGGTGAAATGCTATATGATATAGACGGGATAGTAGACGCTTTAAAAGACTCTTTTAAAGAACTATTAGGAGGTGAAGATATAGGACAACAAAACTGCGACATAGAACATAATGCATTAGAAAACCCAATTGAAAAAGTCTGTGTCACTGAGGTCCGAGACATAATTAAGAACTTGAAAAACGGTAAGGCTGCTGGCATAGACAGTATTAGTGCTGAAATGCTCAAATACGGTGGCGAGTACATACCTCACAGGTTGTGCGAATTAATAAATTTATGTATCGAGACGGGGAAAGTCCCAGACGATTGGAAAAAAGCGATTATCGTACCAATATACAAAAGAAAGGGAGATAAAAACAACTGCAGTAATTACAGAGGTATCAGCCTACTAAGTACCGTAAGTAAAATATACTCAAAAATACTTATTCGTAGGGTAATGGAAATCACAGAAGAAAAAATATGGGAAGTCCAAAGTGGATTTATGCCAGGAACATCATGTACAGATCAGATATTTAGCCTAAGACAGATCACAGAAAAAAGCTTGAGAGTAGGAAAGAAAGTTTTCTGTGCATTTATTGACCTAGAAAAAGCATTTGACACGGTAAATAGAAGTAAACTTTGGGAAGTTCTTCAAGAATACGGAGTAAATGGAGGGCTCCTGCAAGCAATAAAAACAATATATACAGGTAGTAAAGCGAGCGTAAGGGTAAACGGGAAACTGAGTGACTGGTTCGATATTACGCAAGGCGTGAAACAAGGATGCGTTATGTCCTCGTGGCTATTTATCATATTCATGGATAAGTGTCTAAGAACTGCACTCTTCGACGAAGAAGGTGTAGATCTCCAAACAGTTAAGGTACGTGGGTTAGCTTTCGCAGATGACAAGATTGTTATGGCAGAATCAGTCGAGGACTTGCAAAGAATGTTGAATAAACTTCATACAAGCATGAAGGACATGGGACTCAAAATTAACGTAAATAAAACAAAAATCATGGTATTTGAGGGAAAGAGTGAGAAAACAATGTGCAACATTGTCCTAAATGATGAGAGATTAGAACAAGTTGACAAGTACGTATATGTAGGTAGTCTATTCACTAGCGACGGAAAAATAGATGGGGAGTTAGATAGGCGCATAAATAAGGGTAAACAGGTTATCGGTAGAGCAGGGTCCATCCTAACAAATAAAAACATATCAAAAAAAGCTAAAATGGCCATACACAATTCTATATTCGTACCGACTGTACTATACGGTAGTGAGACATGGACCTGTCAAGAAAAGGACAGGAGTAAAATTAACGCGATCGGCATGAAACCTCTGCGCATAATATGCGGGAAAACACTAATGGACAAAGTCCAAAACGAGACAATCCTCAAAGAATGTGGTGCAAAAGAGACAATAGTTGACACATGGGAAAGAAATCAGTTAAGATGGTTCGGACATCTTGAAAGAATGAAAGATGAACGACTGACCAAACAAGTGTATAAAGGTAAAGTAAATGGCAGAATGCCCAGAGGTAGACCGCCGAAAGAATGGTTAGAATCTGTAAATGAGACATTAATCCGTAGAGACATAAGAAGCCATAGGAACACAAGAGCTTGCATGAAAAAATGCATGGACGTGAAGGAAGCTAGAGTAGTATGCCAGGACAGAAAAGTGTGGCGACAAATAGTTTGTAAACAGAGTGACAGTAGAATGAATGACGCCTGAAACAAAGATCTTGGATACTAATGGGCCCAAGTGGAGAACCATACATAACAATTTTGTGAGGCTCTTCACTTGGGGTGATCGCTAGAGAGATTGATCAGCAACCTGGGTCGGAGCAGTGTTGCGGAGTAAACGTGTCATTTAAATAAATAACACGAGAATTCCAGATCAATCTAAAATATATATACCTAACACTTATATACCTATCCACCTCATAAATATATTCCTACCTACCTTATACCTATATACCCATATGCACACTACTATTCTCCAACCGAGCAAGTCACGCCTACCCCGAAAGGGAAATGGCTTAATGGTATAATAATAATAATAATAATAATAATAATAATAATATGTATTTTGGCCCACTGAAGAAGAAAATCATATGTACACCAAAAATTTTTTATGGAACCGTTTTCGAGATAATAATGTTCGAATTTTTTTTTAATTTTCAGAGTTGTTTCGACGTTTTTGAGTATATCTCGAGTTCTAATTGACCAGTTTCCCTAGACAAGCACTCAAATTGGAGGCAACTGAATCCTCTACAACTTTCTATTCTAAAGTTTTCAGGTCGGCCGAGTAGTTCAGATGCTAGCGATTTTAATAAGTTGGACAAGTTGTATTTTTTGGCAAAAAACGAGGTCGACAATTCACATATCTGAAAACTTTAGAATAGAAAGTTGTAGAGGATTCAGTTGCTTTTGAATTGAGTGCTCGTTTAGGGAAATCGGTCAATTCGAACTCGAGATATCCTCAAAAACGTCGGAACAACTCTGAAAATTGAAACAACAAATTTGAACATTGATATCTCTAAAAAGCTTCCATAAAAAAAAATTTCAGTGTGATTTTCGTGTTTAGTGAGCTAAAATACATGGGAAAATTATAGTGAGATATGGTGGACAAAATGGCTGTAAATTAGTGGCCAATTGATTCGTCTCAAAGCAAGCAATCTTTTATATTCTTGCATCAACTTTGAATTATGGTAATGAAAATCGTTTTACTATGAAAAGCCGATGTTTGAAATATTAAAATTTGCTAAAATATATAAATATTTTCAGTAATCCTTCGAATTCTTGTATTATCTTGCATATCTTCAAGAATTAATAATTTGTAAGCAATTTTGAAATATATTTTCAAGGTTTACGTGATATTTACTGGGAAGAGTTTAATACGATTATTATTTAATCATTTATTTTTTAAATTATTCCTAGTAGATGAGTGTAAACTGTACATAATAGCATCATTCATACGCGGCTTGCAAGTTTGAGCGCGCCTTTGACGCGCGTCTCTTGGATCTCGCGCTTCGCGCTCGATAATGTATTTACCTCGCGCTACGCGCTCGGTCCTTGTACTTTCTCCACATGTGTGCACAGACTTTTGAAATTAAAGGTCAAGCATCGACAACTGTAATTTGGTGATTGTGAACTCTCTTTGGTAAAACTCCTTCGGCTTTAACGAACACATTCTCGTCACGCATCTCGTGCTTCGCACTTGATTCCGTCCAAGGTGCGAACTTTTCTACATTGAGTTCAACTCTATCATTTCAAATGAATATCATATTTATTTATGTACCTCGGTTTGGGACTGCTTATTCAGATATTGCAAAATAATTTACAAATTTTATTTTTCATGATAACTTTATTATCTGTTCCTTATTTTGCACTAATTTTTAATTCCAGCTACCCTGAAAAATGTATCATGTCAATAAATTTATATTATTACAATTCATAATATTAATTGATATTGAAATAGATGTGTTTTCGTTGTCTTTTTTCTATAATTGAAAAAAGTGTGCATACAATAAAAAAAGCAATTTTGTTAATTAACATTTTATTGCACTTTATGTCGTTTTTCCAGAAACCTAATTTGTTTACTTTCAAGGATATTTTTTACAATTTAAACAAAAAATACGCATCCTATCAAAAAATAATTAATACAAAATTTGTAGATCTGTTTTGGGTGAATAACTTTTGTATATTGATTTTTTTCGTAACTTTTGTTGTTTCTCCAAAAATTTTATTTTTTTATTGTTGATTTTATTTTTTACGATTAAAACAAAAACTACGCGTCCTATCAAAAAATTATTGATGACAAATTTATAGATCTTTTTTGTGTGTATAACTTGTGTCAAATAATTTTTTTCGTACCTTGCGTCCTATAAGAAAGTGATTGGGAAAAAATATGTAGGTATTTTTGGGTTCCATAATTTTTTTCTCTTCACCTTTTTTCATATCTTGCATAATTTCACCGAAAGTAGAATTTTCCATTATTTGCTGAGCAACGACAACAGATAGACAACGACGTAAAAACTATTTTTTCTGACTCAGGGGGCCTCAAAACTTTGAAATTTGATGGAATCCGCAAAACTAATTTTTCACATAAAACTAATACCTTCTCATTGATGAGAATGTAAACAATGCGTCAGAGTAAGGAATCGCGAGAATAAGAGGATTCGCTTGACACCAAAGTGTCTACCACTTGTTTCACTTTTAACTTAGAATCTGTTAGATTTGCTTCAGTTTTCTACAAGTGCGTCAGACTATTGCAGTTTCAACTGCCAACTCAAAATATAGCAATTGCTTGAGCAAATGAAAATATTATTACAAGTTATTCATGTAATTCAAAAATAGAAAAATTGCTTCTCGTAAAAATTATATAATAAACAATATTATTTGAATTTATGGACTTTGTACTTTTTTAGAACAAAAAGTTTGTACTGAACACATTTCTTCAGTAAATTTAAATTTCAGATACGTAATTTCGTGTAGTTTCAATTATCGTCACATTTTTATTTCTGAACAAATTTTAAGATTTTTCACTTTGTTATATTATTACTTACAACATTTTGAAATACAGAAATGAATTAAATGATTATTATTTAATTTCGGCAAATTTTAAGAATATGATTTTATGTAGTCATAAAATCAGAAGATCAAATACTATAAGTAATTGATAAATTTGAGTATATTGTTACGTTGTTTAATCGTTGTTAAATATTTTGTATATGAAATACCTTCATTTTCCCAAATATACCCTAGAAATTCACAGTAATAGGTGCACATCTCTGTTATTTCATTTTAAGATATATATTAAACATGAAGTAAATTTTGTATTATATCATAATTTTTTTATGATAAGATTATGCTTGATAAGAAAATATCACTTGAATTAGTTTACTGTTGATACGTTCGCATGTGCATATACAACTAAAATCCACAGTAATAGGGACGCAGTAATACGTACACAGTGTTTGTTCATCCGAGGAAATGCGTGAAATCATACGTTTCATCTAAATTTTCAACATTTTTGTATATTTCTTTATGTTTTGGTATTCATGACTGTTGTTTATGTACAATACATCCTACTTTGAATTGAAATAAAAACTATTGTTATTTCATTATATATTAAAAATAGTAGTCAAATAAAATGAGACCAGCGCTTGATACTACAGTAATTGGAACGGTTATCTTACAAAATATCAAGAAACAAATCGAAGTCTTTCGAAAAAAAGTTTTTTTTTTATTTTATTTTTCTTTTGTTTTTGATTAGAAAAATCTAGTTCTATGATTTTTAACATCTGATCACCTCTTTTAAGGAAAAACCCCATCAAATAAACAATCAGTTTAGCTTTAGAAAAATATTATGAATAGAATTTGGATTCCACATAAAAAATATGAAAAACGTTAAAACTATTTAGAAATGTTTCATGAAATAACAAAAAAAAAATTGAATCAAGTCAGTGATGCGCATATAGAGAACATTATTTGAACTGGAACATCTCTTTAAAAGGTGTGGCTTAAACGGCTTTAAGAGCGTAACATACCGTGTTTACAATTCTTCAAAGATTTAATTTTCTACCTCTTTTGACATGTCACTTTATAATTTTTCTGTATAATAATTAACTTAAATTTTGGATATTAGGGCTGGTAAGCAGCCCCTTAATATTGTGTTAATTATTTAAAAAACTAACACAATAAAAAAAACTTTTCAAGTGCTTAACCTAACTTTTAAATTCCAAAATATTTTGTTATGACATCTTGGCGAGTCTTCCTCAACATAATAATTTCATCAATTGAAAAAATCCTGCATTGAAAATTCGAGTTTCTCTATAACAATTTGATAAAAAAAAACGGTGGACGCGCCTCCCACGACTCTCTGCTCTGAGTCGGATGAGAAGGGGAGTCGACAGTCGGCGTTCCAAGAGCGGGTCGATGGTAAAAGTAGAAGCGGGGCGAGTCGCTTCCTTAGTTTAGAATTTGAGCTCGAGGACACAGTATCGCTCGTGTTGTGCAGTGCGTGTTCAATTTTTATGCTTAAATCTGGGTCGAATCCTTCTGCATCATCAATAGGATCCAATTTGGATGCACAACCATTTTCTGAGTGTCCCTGCTACCAGAAAGAGTTTCCAGATCCTTCAAGTTACTTACAATCAGTATCATACACCATCTACAGGCATCAAAATAAACACTGTAGAGTGACTCTAAAGTAACAAAGAGCCGGATCAATCCTGGGATTGAAAACATTAAAAAGTTAGTAAGCAGGGATAAATTTATTTAAATATAAACAATACATATTTACAAATTTAAATTGAGCGATTGTAGGATCTCTCAATAACTCGAAGGGGACCTTATATTTAAAGATAGGACTGGAAATAATTTGCGGCATTTGCAAAAGGAGAAGTGACTATGTAAATCTAACATCAGGATCAGATCTACTAGGTGAAAAAGAAGCCTTTATAGAAATAGGGCGAATTGCAACTTCTCTATTGACTGAACCCGAAGCTCGCAAACTGGCTCCGGAAGTAAGCATCAAGCAAATTGGAATGAGGGAGGATCTTTTGTCTATTATCCGACACACGAGCAGTGATCATTTTTCCGAAGAGTTGTATCCTGAAGAAGTCTGCGATCCGCATCTATGATACAATTGTGCAGATTATACAAAAGTTGTAATAGAGAAGAAAAATCCTATCGAGTAGAGGGTTCATATTTGGAAGAACTCCAAGGGTGTTGCAGATGATCTCGATTCTTTTAGAGACTTCAAAAGGGTGTTGCTAGTTCAGCTGAGCTGAAATTGGAATTTCAGAAAAGGCCGAATAAGTGGGCCTCTCAGTCGGAGATCGCCAGTTTCAGAAGTCTGGGAATGCCTTGGGTTGATGCCTGTCTAGATTTGTTAGTGGGACCGATTTTGGGGTATTGTGTTGCTGTCAGGAAATTAGCCCTACAAGCAGGCATTATACAAGAGGGTGGTGCTGTAATGCTGGATTCGAAAGAAGATCCGAAGACCATGGCACCTAGCACAGAGGAGAAGATTGAAGGTAATATATATGATGCAAGGCTGTAGATATTAGATAAGAGCCGGCTCGGCGCAACCGCATGGGTTTCTGGGGATCAAAACAAACTGGGGCAAGGTTGTTCCAAAAGCGCTGGCGTCATATGTTTCCTATGACCTGTGTCATAAATTTTCAAAAAGCTTTTGAACAGGTATGAACAGTGTGAATAAAGTATTATTTCAGGGCTCATTTCAGGTACTAAAATAAGACTAAAAAACAGTTTAGAATAATACTAAGATGAGATCACTGGTGGGATCCCAGAATAATTTGTTTTACATTGAAAATAACAGCATGAAGCTATCATCCTATTCAAGAACAGGATACGAAAAATATGATACCGTAAAAAAAAGTGAACTTTAGTTTTTGCAGTGAAACACTTGCTACTTTAAAAAATATTTTTCCAAGAAGGGGTGTCAATCTGCCTGCAAAATATGCTATGTCCAATGACCAAACGATCATTTAGAAAATTCTGTTTATAATTATGAAATTTTATCTTTGAGTATTATTTGTAGAGTTCTTGTCCAATCGTTTTATAGTTCATCTATAATGGCACATGTGTTATTCAGTTATTCACTTACTGGCTAATTAATTAATTTTTGGTTTTCCTCGTGGTTTCATATGAGATGATGCACGTTTCTTTCATCAATTAAAGCATATTCTTTAATGATGAATGTATTTACATTCAACTGCAAATAATTAAATATCTGCAATAACTTTTTGTAATTTTCGTTTTTCCTTTAAATGTAATAAAAATAAAGGATAGTTCTATGAGTCATATGTATTCATAGGATATCTACAACTATACCAATTTTTTTCTTTTCTTTTCATAGATATAAAATTGCTTCCAAGCTTCAAATCATGGGAAATAATTACATAGCTTCATAAACTTAGTAATTTTGACGATTGTCACTATTTCACAAAAGTATATTTTTTTTGTTTCTTTCAAATCTAATAAAATTAAAGAATAATTCTATAGTTCATATAATATATGTGACCTGCTCCGAAGAAAGGAATCTAGTTCCTAAAAACCAAGTTTTCGAGGAACAAATTGTATGTAAAAATATATGGTTGCAGTATACCGAAACCGTCAAAACCTCAAAATCGATATTTTTAAATTAGACCCTTTTCTTTGGAGCCTTTCACATGTATACAATTTTTATGTTCTTTTATTCGTTTTGCTTCCTAAAAGAGGAAGCTTTGTAGACAATACAATTTCAAATATTGTTAAAATGATTTAATTAAACGTTTCTGAGGTGATAAAAGTCTAATGCAACACTCTAAGCAATTGTCCGGGCGTGTGTATGGATTTGTGGTTGGATGTGTGGATGTCATCCTTATTTGTTCACACGATCACTTAAAGACGGTTGGAGACAAATTGATGAAATTTGAAGAGCTAATCTACACCACTAATATCTCAGAACTGATGCAAGGATTTCTTAAAATATTCATTACATTTATTTTTAGCACCTTATAATGTAACAATATAAATGATTCATTGGCTCGAGGCGAATCGATTGAACTATAATATTAATACATTTTACTGGGAACCAAGGAAGTTGTGGTCATTTATAATGTTTGAAAAATTAGTTTTATGATAAAAGTTTTTTCATTGACATAATTCAAAGTTGATGTAAGAATAAAAAGGACTCCTTGATTCGAAACGAATCGATTGACCTATTATCTTAATACATTTTATTAACCAGTAAGTAAGCTATAGTCATTTGTAATTTTTACATTCTCATCCTATAATGAGAAGGTATTAGATTTGTGAAAATTTGACGCCCCCCCCCCCCCCCGTTTTTGTCAAATGTCTACGTTTTGAGACCCCCTAAACCCAAAAAAAACAGGTTTTTATAAAATGTCTGTCTGTTAGTCTGTAGATTTTTAGTTTGTTAGCACGATAACTTTCAAAAGAATTAACTTATTCGATTGGGCTTTGGTATACTCTTTAAGTGTCCTGAAATGAAGGTCAACTTCGTTAGCCAGCCATTTTGGATAAAAATTCAGAAAGTGAGCAAATTTTGAAAATTTGTGAGAACACTTTTTTTTTAATTTAAAAATTCTATGAATGGATATTAATAGTACTCAAAGAGGCGAACAAAATATTCTCATGACTTTTTTTTATAGAAGAAAAATTACCGGAGTTGTAGCATTAACAAAATTCCAAAAAACAAACGAAAATGAACATTTTAAGCCAAACAACGCACGGTATGAAAAGAAGTAAGGAAAATAAAAATGTTTCTTTTTCTACACCCTACAATATGGTCACAAGACAAAAGTTGTTCACACAGAAAAGAGCTACACATTTTTTCTTAATCATTTTTTGATAGGATGCGTAATTTTTGTTTCAATCGTGCAAAATAGCATTAACAGTAAACAATTTTTTCGAAAAGTGACGCAAGATACGAAGAAAGATGAATAGACAAAAGTTGTTCGACCAAAAAAGATCTACAAATTTTTATAAACTATTTTTATAAAAATTCATTTAAAATAAAAAAACTAACATTTTGGAAAAACAATACACGCTACAATAACATTTTAACTAGAAAAATTTTTCACCTGAGTTACATTTACAAATTTTCTTAAAACGCCTTTAAGCTAGCATATTTTTGGTTCAAATCGTAAAAAAGAACATTGAACATAAACAAATTAAATTTATGGAAAAACGACATAAGTTGCAATAAAATGCATAATAACAAAATTGTTTTTTTACAGCATGCGCATTTTCATTCAATTATAAAAATAAGGCAAGGAAATATTATGAATTTTAATAATATACATTTATTGAAATGATATACAATTTTTACGGTAGCTGAGGGTAAAATTAAATGCAAAATCAGGAACAAATATTAAAGTAATCATGATAAATACAATTTGTACTTTATTTTGCAATATCTAAATAAGCAATCACAGGCCGACGTACAGAAATAAATGTAATATACATTTGATGTAATAATGTTGAACATATAAGGTGGAAAATTTCGCATTTTGGACAAAATCGAATGCGAAGCACGAGGTACGTGATGAGAATGTTTTCGTTAAAGCCGAAGGAGCTTTAACAAAAGAGAATTCACAATCACTAAATTACAGTTATCGATGATTTGACCTTTAATTTTAAAAGGTCTGTGCACAAATGTGGGGGAAATACAAAGATCGAGCCCGCAGCGCGAGCTAAATACATTATCGAGCGCGAAGCGCTGAGAATGTGTCCGCTTAGCGGGCAGATTTTTAAAAATTGTTTTGTGCAGCAAATATTTTTCCATTAATATAATTCAAATTTGATGTAAGAATAAAAAGGACTTCTTAATTGGAAACAATTTAATTCATTTCTAGTATTATTAAAAGTTTTTAAATGAAAAATCATTAATGCTTCTTCTATGATGAAGGAAATACTTTTACCATTTAGTCATAATGAGGAAGTATAGTGTTTATAAAATGAGTACCATAACATTTTTAGTACAAGCAAAGGGTAACAAGCGAGATCGAATTCATAGCTAGTTTTCCATAATTTAATGCATGATACGTATGATTGTGCAGTTGCACGTTTTTTTTTGTGATTGGCATCATTGGAAAATTGCCACACAAATTACGTTTCCATCTTTAATATTTTAGTACATATTTATAAAGTTGAATAGAATTTTAATTTTTATAATTGAGCAGTTTAAAAATTAATTATTCAAGAGCAATTATAAAAATAAGCATATGTGGAAATCTCCACCATTTTAATAATACCAATTTTTTTACTTTTCACTATTACACAATATAGGTGGTTGAAAAAAAACTTGAAATCTGAAATGCGAGCTTGAAAAAAATTGTTAAATTACTATGGTAATTCATTCATTTGGGTTTTATTATTTAATTTCTTTTTTAATTAATCATTTTCTATTCTAAAACGAATTTTATCATCTAGAGTTTCATTTCCTTATTTCATTATTGAAAACATCTTTTCTTTACTTAAATTATTATTAGATACGAATTCCACAGTTGTTATCATTTTTATCATTGTTATTGTTTTCACAGCTGTCTAAAAATTATAAAGCAAATTGCAACTATTTAATATAAAATTGTTTGCGTTTTTCTTGTTTCCTTAAAATATTACCTAAACTCTGATTATTTCACAAACGTCAAATACTTCAACGAAATATAATGAAAATCGTGACACGTTATACTACTAAAGTTAACATTCTAATTTTAATTTTTAAGAATCTACAATTCTAATTTACTTAGTCACCTGAAGCTTGAGTTCTAAAGTTCATTATCATAACTTGCAATTTATTGCTTATTGAATTTCTCCCTTCAACCCAATTGCAACATAAGAGCATAGTACACCCACTTTTTGTCGAATAAAACTTGTTTTTTGAGAACAATGTTTCTAAAAAATGTTCTAAGTATGCTCAGTTGATTAATTACGCTTTGAAGGATATTTCTTATTTATGATTTTTTCTTATACATATTAAATTAATTCTAATAATATTAGGTTCATCGACTTACGACCCACGCGAACTTTCTAAACGCCCGGAAGCCATTCTGAGACTATAAATAAAGCAGTGTGCAGTAGACTTTGAAGGGATTTTGTTATTTTTATTTTTTATGAAGGAGAAACGTTATATCCTTATAGAATAACAAGTTTCTTGAGTGAGGAACCTGAAGTCCTTGAAAAAAACTGGTTGCAGTGCTCTGGTATAAAACAGTTTCAAAATATTGCCAAGAGCAGGGTATCAAACATATCAGAAAAAATTTCTTACAAAAAGTGTACCTTCATTTAATTGCACACTAATAATTATACCTACATTTTCCTGTTTTTAAATATTTTTTTGATTTAATAAGACCCATGAAGCCCAAAATCCGAATCTACAGAAATAACTTGATAACCAATCCTTTAAACGTTCCGCTAAAAAAATTTCGTATTAAATTTTCAGCATGTACAATTTTGCGGATATGAACAATAAAAACAAACTCATATTCATGTTTTCTTATCTATTCATTTTACATTTATGCTATTGAGATATAGTTAACATAGACTTTCAGTCGTATCACCGTTGGCGAAATGATAGTAAATAGAATTTATATAATGTGGATATGCATGTGCCAGGATATGTGGAATTTATTCAATCTTTAATTATCTAATACTCTAAATTCTAATAAATAATAATGAATACAATATTTGACCCAATGTGAGGAGAAATGATATATTTGCGAATTGATGAACATATCGAAAGATTAATGTAACAATGAATCTATTGTTAATGAACGCCCATAATTGATGATGGGTAAAAACTGCAAGACTGTTATTTCACGTTAAGATAAGATTAAAGAATGTCATTTTTCGTTGATATGAATCGTAATGATAAAACATAAACACAAGTAAACTATTATACAGAATCTAAATAAATTGATGAGTAAATAATAAAATAAGAAATAATTATATACATTTTATTAATTATTAGTATTATTAAGATTTATGAAACACTGCATAAAAAATACGAAATATTTCTGTTGTAGTAGGAAATTAAACTTGTTTTAATTGGCCTAATTGATTCAATACAAGCTCATCGTTTTGATCATTATAATTTATGACTGGGAAGGGAAGGTGGTCGAGCCTCCAAGATTTAAAATTGTGAAGAACGTCTGGGCCTGGCTCATTGCGTGGGTCGAGACAGTTGAGTCGAACATTCACTTCTCTTCTTGTTCGTGGCTTCTTGTTGTTGAACATTGACTCCAAATTCCAAACAAAACGAAAATGATGAAAGTCAGCCGCTGTAACCGCGCCTCCAACGCCGACTAATCAGAAAATAAACTGGATTCTTATCACAATAATATACCAAGTTTGCAGGCTCACATTAAGCAAACAAAACTAGAGCAATTTAAATGTAAAAAAATTACTGCAATTGTGGAAATATTTTTATGTAATGTTTACTCTAGAAAAAATAGTAGTTTGCATTGAAAAATGTTTACCCAGTTTAGATTACAAAC
The DNA here is from genome assembly GCA_932195095.1 of Andricus curvator. Lineage (NCBI taxonomy): Eukaryota > Metazoa > Arthropoda > Insecta > Hymenoptera > Cynipidae > Andricus > Andricus curvator. The sequence continues at coordinate 219,794 of CAKNYM010049167.1, forward strand.
ATTTCTTTTGTAAAATCTCTAACGTTCTCGTGTTTTTGCAATATACTTAAATAAGCGCAAAATTATTTAAGAAATTTTATTTGGCCGAAAAGTTTATTTGTGTAGATATGTTTTAATGCTAAGATTGGTATCTTTTGTTTCATTTACCCAGAAGCTTTAGATTCAAAAATGAAAACATTCTTTGACCCAGTTCGAATTTCTTTCTGTGTTCAAATTGTAAACTCAGAGATATATTTTTGTGCAAAAAAGTCAAAAAACTTCAAATATTATTTATTGTTTTGAGTTTAAATTTGCATGAATGAAGATATGAAAAATTGAATATGGCTTTTGTTAAAATTATTGTTGAAATTATAAATCAAATTTTATATTAATATATTAAAAATTTTCATGTGCAGCTATTATGTCACAAAATTGAACATTTATAAAGTCACATTTTTTTTTCAAAATTTAAGATGAGCAAAAAAAGTTGTTTTTTTATTTAAAAATTAAATAATGTATTTTCATTCTTCTTAAAATTGTAAAAAGCGCGGAAATTATAATAAAATTTAATCTCAGTATGACAGCTTTCCAATAATATAAATTTTCTTATCTACTAAGACTGAAACTAGTCTTACTAGACGACCTCGGTTCACACCAGTGCAGTGTCACTGGCCTCGACCAGTCTAATTTATCCCTTCCGCGCGATATTGGGAGTTATCATCGACCTACTTCTGATTTTTTGTTATTTAAAAAAAATATATGTATAATCACAAGCATTAATAATCAGACAGAATATTTCCCAATATTAATAAAATTAAGTTAGTAAACAGAATTTAAGAGATTGGCTCAGTAATCGCGCCGCCCATTTTCCATCTTTTTATATAACTGTAAAACAAACACGCGCGCTAAGCGCACGATTATTATTTTTGAGTGTCACCCAATTTCTAAATTAAAATACAAAATTGATACTAATACAAGATTTTTGTATTTAATAGTATATATTTTCTAAAAAAGTAGAAAAGAAAAGGGAGGACAATTTTTTTTTAATTTATGAAAATTGATACCTGAACTTCAAATTAGAAGTGCTTAAGAATGTTAATGAAAGTGCTTGAGTGAATCCTAGTTTTCAAGTGTGATGATTTTCGCCTAAAATAACCGATTTTGGATGAAAAATGGTATGATAAGATCGATCACATTTCATCGTTCAAGTGTTCTAAATATTTTTTCAAATCTATTCATTTTTTATTAAAAATGCCAATTGTAGATGAAAAACACTAACATAGCATTTGTTAAAAATGGTAAGCTTTCTTTGAAACCTAATGCTTTTTATTTTAAATCACTGATTTTCCGTGAAAAATGTTAACTTATATATATACCATTAAACCATTTCCCTTTCAGGGTAGGCGTGACACTACCCGATTCGGGTAGTGTTTCTAGGTTTTTCTTGTAGTTATAAATAACTACAAGTGTGGGCTCACCACACCCACGATGTGCCAACAGCACTCATGTCAGTATTCTTGAATGGTCACCC
>CAKNYM010049167.1:241303-251667 GCA_932195095.1 Andricus curvator
CACCTGTCTATTAACAGGTTCTCCCTGCAACCTGCCAGACCTCTCTGGCAGGTTGCTCACTATTATTATTATTATCCCATTAAGCCATTTCCCTTTCGGGGTAAGCGTGACTTACGCGGTGAGGAAGGGAGTAATGTGGGGGAGGGTATAGATTTTTAGATCGATCTAAAGTTCCCGTGTTATTTATTTAAATAACACGTTCGTTCCGCAACACTGCTCCGACCCAGGCTGCTGATCCATCTCTCTAGCGATCACCCCAAGTGAAGAGCCTCACAAAGTCATCATGTAAGGTTCCCCACTCGGGCCCATCAGTATCCAAGGTCTTTTGTTTCAGGCGTTATTTACTCCACCGACACTCTTTTTATAAACTATTTGTCGCCACACTTATCTGTCATTGCATAATTCTCTAGCTTCCTTCACGTCCATGCATTTTTTAATGGAAGATTCTGTGTTTCTATGGCTTCTTATGTCTGTTCGAATTAGAGTCTCATTTACACATTCTAACCATTCTTTCCGCGGTCTGCCTCTGAGCGCACTGCCATTTACTTTACCTTTATACACTTGTTTTGTTAGTCGTTCATCATTCATTTTCTCAACATGCCCAAACCAACGCAAAGAATTTCTTTCAAATATGTCAACTAGTGTCTTCTCTACACCACATTCTTTGAGGATAATCTCATAACCTACTTTGTCCATCAGTGTTTTGCCGCATATCATGCTCAGGAAATTCATGTTAATCGCGTTAATTTTACCCTCATCCTTCTCTCGATAGGTCCAGGCCTCTCTACCGTACAGCATAGTCGGTATAAATATAGAATTATGTATTGCCCTTTTAGCCTCATTTGATATATTTTTACCTCTGATAATGGGTCCTGCTCTACCGATAACCTTCTTGCCCTCGTTTATACGCCTATGTAACTCCCCATCTATCTTTCCGTCACTAGTAAATAGGCTATCAATATATACATACTTATCAACTTGTTCTATTCTATCATCATTGAGGACAATGTTTCACATTGTTTTCTCACCCTTTCCTTCAAACACTATAATTTTTGTTAGAATATTAGAAAGTTTTATTATGTTCTTTATTGAGGCCCAACTCTAGTATTTGATTTATTTTGTTTATTAAATACTAACCTGATATTTTACATATTGAAACAAATATAGAAATTCTATTCTTAAATTTTTGCAGTTGTGGATGTCAAAAATGAGGAACTTTACGAAACAACATTTTTATGAATCTATTAACGTGAATATATAAAGCTGTTGCCAGAGGTAAAATTATTTTTCAAAAGGATTGATAACATATAATTTTTGAATTTGAATAATAACTGTAATTGCTAATTTCCGTTCATGATCATCCTTCCTCGAATATCATCGGGAAATTCCTCATATTAGAAGGTCAATTAAAAAAATATACTAAAAACAGAGTTCTGATGCACTTATATGTTCAACCTTGCATGTTTACTGATAGGGAAAATTTCAGATAGTAAACTGAAATAAATATTAATTAGCAGGCAGTCAACGCATGATTTCTTAAATGAGGAAAAATAAGAAAAGAAAATATATGATAATCTTGCTATCGTTATGAATGTCTTCTCGATGTCCCAGTTTCTGAAATGTGCCTTTAGTTTAATTAGAATGAAAATGATAAAAAAAGTAGTTTTTTTGCTAAATTGTTCGCTATTAAAAATTATAATAATTGCTTGTGTGCGTTTATGAGAATATATGGGCAAAGTATGTACAAATTTATATTTAAATTCCATTTCATGCAGTCAGCGTGTGATTACTAGTTGATTCAGCAATATTTGGAATATTACTGTAATAGACTGCAGGGAGTTGAAAAACCTTTCCAAATTAATTATAATCAGCAAAGCAATTACAATAATTATAATTTTCTTTATCAGTATCTATTTACCTGCGGCGAAAAGTAGGAAATATAATTTTATGTACTTTTATTGTCCAATTTCTATCATCAGCAAAAAGATAAAAATCGTTTAAATTTGCTGACAAATTTTATCAATGTTTTGTCAGATAAGATTGTGAATTGTGATTTTCATTTCCCTAAACCAATTGTTATAAATTAAAAAAAAACAACATATTTTTGGTCTTGAAACTTTCATTTTGCTGTTTTGTCTCATTGTTAGTGAGTTTTACCAGATACCGGATATCCGATGTTTGGGAAGTGTTTGAAATACAAAAGCGTATAAACCGTTCGAGCTTCGTGTTAACATTGTGTCACCGGAGAAATAACCATAAGTGTTTCTTATTACACATCCTACAACAGAAATTATTTTTTCAAAAACAATTAATTTTGGAAGTTCTAGATGGAATTAAAAAAAATCTTTATAACTTTAATTTTTCAAGTAATATGGATATATAAAAAATATATAATAATATAATATAAAAATCGCTTTCAAAATGTTAATTTTAAATGTACAATAGCAATTAAAATTGATGAAATAAACTTCTCGCAAATACAAGAAATTAAAAAAAAAAATTTCAAACTGAAGAACTTAGTTTTGCTTAGGACTTTATTGAACCCTTATAGAATTTGTAATTAGAAATATTGAGGAAGACTAGAATTTGTTTTTTCTTTTAATATCTGAAAATTCAATTTTCTGTCATATAGAATACGGTGCCTCACGAAAATTTTGTTTTAGATTTTCTAAAACCTTAAATCGAAAATTTGTTTATTTTTGTAAAAAAATAATCTCCTATTTTTGCCAGAAATAAAAAAAGTATTTAGACGTCGCTATGACGGTTTTCATGCCAAAAATTAACTTTAAAAAGTTTGTAAATTTTGATTTCTACAGTTTTAAAAATTCCATCTTGTACAATGCAATGCAGGAAATTCTTCATCATGGTGCCATGTGACCCTCAAATTTTGTTAGTTATGAACAATTTTGTTTAAGGTGGGTATTATATTAAGTTGTCAAATTCATCATTATTTTTTTTGAAGAAGAAACTTTCAGGAAATATTACTTAACTTACTGAGAACAATTTCTACTATTTAAAAAAAAATTTAGGCAATTCTTGTCCTACCATTTAAAATATAGTTTCCTCAACCAGTTAAAAAATCGATAAATTTTTCGAGTTTGGGGTGAAATTATTTGGTAGTACAAAATGAAAATTTCGAATACGTATTTATTTTTTTATCTGTTTATTAGTTTTTATGGTTACGTAAATATAATTTTCGTAAGATTCTGGAGAAAATTCAAAACGATTTTTAAAGATTTTAGATATGTCGAATCAAAATTTCAAGAAAAAGTTCGTTTCAACCAAATAGTTGAATTTTCAAATAAAAAGTATGAATCCTCAACAAAAAGAAGTAATAGTTAATATTTATATTTTGAGAAAAAAAGATTTTAATTTTAAATCAAAAACAGTTGAATTCAACTTAAAAAAAAAACAAATGCTCAAGCAAAAAAGATTTTTCAGTTGAGAAAGAAAAAAATTGTAATCAAATTATAATTCGAAGGGACACATAATTTTTAATACAAAATACAAATTTTATACAACTGTTTATTTTCTAGGTTTATTTGTTTCTAAGATTATATAAACATAATTTTCCCAGGATTCTTGAGAAAATTTAAAAAGATTTTTGAAGATTTCAGATGTCGAAAATGTATATAGAAAATTTGTAAGAAAGTTTTTTTATTTTGCAGGATATTAAAAAATTTGAGGACAAATTTTAGTCAATTTAATAGATATCCAAGACTTGCAGAAGTTTGAAAGAAGTTTAAAAATATTGTATGAGTTTTCGGAAATCTTTCAAAGTTTTAAAACAGGGCCTGGCTACGTGTACCAATATTTCGGTACTATTAGATGAATTTTTTCGTTATAAATCGCGGGACCTGGACAATCTCCTCCAAACTTCTAAAATTCATAAATATCTTCTAAAACGAATCGACTGATGCTTAAAAATTTGAAAAAATATTTTTAAATTAAAAAAATGACCTTAAAACTCCAGATTGTCATTTAACAATTCTAGAAATCTTTTAAAATTTTCTAACATAATCCGTTAAAATTAATTTGGACGAAAAAAATTATTTAAAATATTGCCAGGAGTGTAAAGAAAATGCTTTTATTATCTTGAAGTCTTTCAAAATCCTTAAAAAGCTTAACAATTTTATTTCAAAATATTTAAAAATCTACATTAAACATTTTTTGAAACTTTTTAAAGTTAAAAATTATTTTTGCATCTTTTCTAAACTTCTAAATATCTCATAAACTTACACGATTTCCTCTGAAATTTTATAATATTGCCAAATTGAAAGATTTTCTTTAAAATCTTCTACATTATTTTTTCAAAATTTTAGGAAATCGTTCAAAATTTTCTCTTAAGTATATATTCATAACATTTTTGTATTCACTTGAAACCTCTCAAAATTTATTTTAAAAACTTACTTATTTCGTAAATTTTGTATTAAAGGCTAAATAATGTAAAAACTTTGTTATAAGTTATTTATCAGTTTAATTTCTTTTCAATTTCCCAATTGAAAAATAAATAAAAACCTTAAATAGTCGAACTTTCGAAATAAAACCTCCATGGCGACCGCTAAACATTTTTTTTTCAAACCAGGCATTTTTATTTTCTCGTCAAAAGAAAGTAGGCATCCTAAAATACAGACTTGAAAAAGAATTAAATTTTACTTTTATCAAGCTTCGTCCAAATAAGTTGACAGGGTTCTAATCGATTGAACTACGTTCCTGTCATTGTTGGTTTAGCGTACAGCGGGTATTTGCGATCTAAATATAAAGGTCATCGACGACCAGTAGAAAAACTTCAGTGCGTTTCCTACTCTCATTACATTTGCCCGCATGTGTACGAAAAAATTCGAAAAGTGCCGCAAATCGGTCCTCGTTTATATCGAAAAGTATTCCTGACAGTGTTGTGCTTTTTAAAAGATATTGATCCTAATTTTTCTGAATTTCATTCATCATGTGTGTCATCGGTGAGATTTATTTTTATAAAATTTACTTCAGGAAGCCACTCGAAAAATCGTTTCTACGATACATGTATCTGCAATTTTCGGATACCTTTTATAAATACCAAATTAATACAAAAAATTTTATAGAATATTAAAACTTTATTTAAAAGAATAACTTGATTAAATGAAATCAACGAATGGTTGTAGATGTTTTGAATTCCATTCTAGTACTTCATTATTTTCTTGAAATGATTGCTGTATTTAACATATTTAGAATTAAGCCTTTTAAAAAATATATCTAATTATTTCATCGGCGACCCAAATAGCTTCTATTGATTGATTTATTTTTTCATTCTGCTGGTATTGAAACTATTTATATTGAGACTGGTAAGACTATAAATCCTAATGCGAAAAAAGGTTTGATTAAAATCATAAAATTGATATTATTAACGTTGGTCATTCTGCTGTCTGCACTTGGCTATTTCGCAAATCCACGTGCCAATATTCTTACATTTCCATGTTGACGTGCGAAGAAAATGTGCATCACCCAATTATAATTAAGGCTGTGTCTAGTCATCCCGAAAAATTGGGGGAGTTGTAAAAGGGGATGGACAGTCGTCCCGAAAATTCGGGACGAATAGACAAGCTTATAAAAAATATTGGACTAGTCATCCCGAATTTCGGGACGACGAGACACTGCGTATAATTAAATAGAAATGATTAATTCATTAACTTGACCCTGATTTTATTTCCATTTTTTTTTTGGTTTTATTAAGAATAGGAGATAAAGTCTTACATGAGCGTTGCTTTGATACACGAGGTCGGAGGGGCACATGGTAGTCAAACATTCGATTACTTAAGAATCGCTCACTTTTATACCCGAGCAAATAAAACTTAAAGTTCATTTTATTCAATTCATGAAGTATATCAGCTAGTTATTATATTCATCACGGGGGTTAAATGTACTATCTGATAAAAGAAAAGTTTCGCAATCTGTTATTTATTATGAAAGCTGAAGATAAGATATAATTCTGACATGTGTTTAATATATTTTTCTGGATTAAGAAATGATTAGGAGAAATAAAGAGAAATGAGTTATAGGAGAAAAAAAATCATGACAATAAATTAATTTCTCCTCTCCTTTATAATTCATTTTTGTTTGCGAAAAAAGATTTATCATCTGCAAAATTTAGTTGCTTTTCTCTCTATTCCTCGGGTCTTTGAATCAAGAATCTGTGTGTTATTTTAGAACCCTAGTCAAGCTGTTGGCACTCATTCAAAGTTAAAATATTTTAATTCTGCGAAATGCCAAAAGATGGTATTTTAGAGGGTACAAAGTGCTTCTTTCTGCGCACGAGTTTCCTTCCGTAAAGGAAATATATATGCGTCCAAAAATATAATTTGTTTTTCCGATTTCCGAGCGTAGTAAATGTGATGTATGTTCTATTTATGTTGAATCTCATTTGATAAGTTAAATATTAATAGCAAATTTGGTATATTTTAGTCAGTTTTAGTATTTTGTTTAGAAGCAAAATGTAGCTCTTTCGAAAATATGTTCTTGGTTATCTTCTGTTGATCATTGGCAATTTCTGTTGCGTCAAAGTATCGTACGTCATGCAATCATTCTTAATTAATGTTAATTAAGACTAAAGACATTAATGATGAAATCTTTTATTAAAATTTTTCAACAATTAATGTCAGTGTATTTCTTATTATGATATAAAAAAGTGAACAATACTTCTTAAAAATCTTAAAGAAGAGAATAGAACTTGAAAAATTTAATTTTAAACCTGAAAAATAATTGTTATTCTTTTTTTCTGAAGATAATTTGTAAAACAATTTTATTTTATTTTGGATAATCTCAATACTATCATTATTATTATATGCTTCTACGCAAATATGAAAAATATATTTGACGGGGGGGGGGGGGGGGTTGACAGTACAAAATAAAAATAATTATATAGCAGATAATTTAAATACAAATTTTCGTCTACTGATACCCATTTATCTATAAAATTTTCAATTAATGATAAATTAAATTAATATAGAATTAATGATTTTAAATTTATTGCAGAAAATAGTCAAGAGAAAGGAATGAGGACTCCAGGTGTGTCAAAACCACCCCGGAAGTTCGCTGCGGTTGTCATCGCTTTCTGCGGTCTCCCAGCTCGAGGTAAAAGTCAAATGGCTCACTCCCTTACTCGACGACTCAACTGGAGTGGGGAAACCGCCAAAGGTACGAAAACAACTAACCATAATTGATTTTTCTTGAATAGAATCATGTTTATAAATATAAAAAAATTCTGTAGATATTTCCTTTGGAAAAATCACATTACCAAAAATATTTTAAATTGAATTTCCCGTCAACAACGTGGCGGGAAGCTCAAGTCAAAAACAATTCTCTTTTTGCTCATAACTGAATTCAATAAAAATAGTTTCTTTCTTTTCCAGTGAAAATACTAAAAGTCACCTATAGTTTATTTTTATTTCTTAATTTATTTTAGATTTTTAAGTTTGGTTCAAAAATAAGTTTTTATAGTTTTTATTGTAGGAAATTTCATTGGTTCCTTCAACATTTCTTTAATTGCATCATCGAATAAAAACCGATTTTAATCGAAAACTTCTTTAATGGTCTGTTGACCTCGTTTTGATAATTGTCTGATTTATTATTACGTAAGCAATAGATTGGTAGCGCAAAGAAACACGCGTTTAGGTTACGTAAAAGCTCTTATGAAACAGTTTTGCATGACCGAAAGAGCCTTTCATTCAAATTTCTTTAAATCGATTATGATATATGAAGAAAATTAAATGGAAGTTACTCGAAAGCTTGTGACACATGGATAATGTGACCAAATATATTATGGTAGTTTCCTAGGGGTTTTGTAAAAAATACTTCATATTTTGGGATGGATCCTTGGAACATGATAAAAAACGTAGAAAAAAGACCGAGACAAGTTAATTAATTTTTGTAATTATTTCTTCAATGCACATATAAATTTGAGAGACATCAATTTGAAAATTTATTTGACCAGAAAAGTCATTCCTTAACCTCGGTACCGTGAATTTTTGTCTTAGATTTGATTGACCATCCTGCATTATTCTACCCTTTATAGATTTTAAATTATTTTAGCAGCCCTGCATAAAATAATAAATAAATAGAATATTTACGCGAGATCTCTCTATATTGTACAACTTTCTATTCTTTTCTTAATAAGCACTTCACGCTCGTTTATTAGTGATAAATAAAGTAAGGATTGTAATGCTAGATTTTTAGCTCTAGTTTATTAATAAACACGTGATTGATCCATTGCAGTGATGCGTGTGAGTGACTATCGAAGAAAGAGGCTCGAGCCTTATGCCTCTCACGAACTCTTTCGTCCAGACCATGCAGCAAATGTAGCCTTAAGGGCCCTTGCACAACGGGATGCAGTGCACGATTGCGCCTCCTGGCTTGCATCTGGAAATTCGGTAGCTGTAAGTACAACATCACAATTTTAAGCACAAAACAGAAAGCCGAAATGGGCTCCCCGTCCGTTTATAAATAAAGCGACCAGTTTCCAGCCTTACCTCCTTTTCAATTTTCCTGTGCCTGAAAGCAGATAACCACACACACCCCACTTTCTCTTTTGAAAAGATGAATGGGTATTATTTCCTTCAATTTATAATAGCTTTTTGAATGTACTATTCATTTTCTATTTGAATAAGTACAAATAAATTCTAATTTGCAGATTCTGGATGCAACTCTGGTAACACACGAACAGCGTGCTGAGGTCTTTGATTATTTTTGTGCCCAACTTGGCTATCGCGTTCTCTTCGTCGAGTGTATTTGTGATGATTCAGATGTCCTGGAGGAAAACTACAGGGAGATTCTGCAGTACAGCGCAGATTATACTGGGATGGAGAAGGAGATGGCGATGAACGATCTGCGGCTCAAAATTTCTCACTATAAACTGGCCTACCAACCAATGGACGAAAAGAATTACTCTAGGATTCGAATCGATACTGCTACCTTGGACATTCACGCACACAAAGTCACTGGCCATGTTGAGACCACCGTTCTTGGGTTTCTGGGTAGCATTCACCTTAAGCCGCACACCTTGTACTTCTCTAGAGTGAGTTCTTTGTTTTTTGATGTAGTCTTGATATTTGTAGGCTTTGTCAGATATCAGTCAAGTAGAAACTTATTGTGCATCCCTTATTGCCATAGAAAATTACTGCGCATCCATTAGTGCAATAGAACACTACTGCGCATCCAATATTGTTATAGAACACTACTGCGCATCCATTATAGCCATAGAACACTACTGCGCATCCATTATTGCCATAGAACACTATTGCGCATTCATTATTGTCATAGAACACTACTGCGCAGGCATCAGTTCCAAATAACACTAGCGCACTTGTAAACAATACACAACGCACTTTGCAGCCACAATCAATGAGCGATTTTATACCTCGACGCTCAATTAAATTTTTTTTCATTGTTTTCTCCTAATTACAATGCCTTTATTATTTTTGTCACAGCATGGGGAGAGCGAGTATAACGTTCTTGGAAAAATAGGTGGTGATGCTGTTCTGAGCGCTCGTGGTGAACGCTACGCTCAGGCATTGGCTTCACAAATTAATGCAATGCACATACCAGATTTGCGTGTCCTTACAAGTCGTCTACGAAGGACAATTGCAACAGCTAGAGGAGTAGTGTCACCGCAAGAACATGTTGCTTCATTAAATGAATTGAATGCTGGAGTCTGTGAAGGCCTTTCATATGAGGAAATGCAGGAGCAATATCCACAGGTGAGGAAATATGAGCCTTTAATCCAATCTTATATAACCCCAGTTTCTTCGGATTACTTTTAAAGAACTTTCATGGATTATTTTATACCTACTGTTCTATTATCCCTTTGGTAAGTCAAGTATCTGTTCTTAAAACATGGTATGAATGATGTTTTTGATATAAATTAATATTGATAGCTCCAATGTTATGTATAGTTTCACATGGTAGTCAAATGCTTTTTTTAAAATAAAATGTTTTCGTTTAACGCAATTTGTGAAAGGAAAGCGAGTAATAAATCGATATCGAGAGAATCATGAAAATCACATGGAAACCACAACAGGGTAGAGGTCAATGAAATGATTTAACGGAATTATATATTGCCAACGGCCATACCACGCTGAAAAACCCAGTTCTCGTCAGATCACTGAAGTTAAGCAGCTTTGGACGCGGTTAGTACTTGGATGGGTGACCATTCAAGAATACTGACATGAGTGCTGTTGGCACATCGTGGGTGTGGTGAGCCCACACTTGTAGTTATTTATAACTCCAAGAAAAACCTAGAAACACTACCCGAATCGGGTAGTGTCACGCCTACCCTGAAAGGGAAATGGTTTAATGGTATATATATATATATATATATATATATATATATATAT
>CAKNYM010049167.1:251767-279525 GCA_932195095.1 Andricus curvator
TATATATCTAGGATTTGTATTGCTCAAAACTTATTTCCTCTTGAAGAACCATTCCTAAAGAGTCATTAAAACTTGTTCATGATAGGTGCTATGGGTGATGTAAATCATCATATTTTAAAAGCTAGATAAACTGGTTTTGTCTTTAATTCTCATGATTGTTGGTTGTTGCTACAAGTATTAAACTTTCTTGTGCAGTATTGACTTGGATTATTTTCCTAAGAGCCACCATTTACAATATCAGAATTGTTTAAAAGGATTGATATCATTTATTTTCTGTTCTACAAAGATATTCCTTAACAATATACTATATGATATGGATAAACATACATATCCAAACAAAGCCAATAGATTAGGATTGATATCATTCATCTCCAGTTACACAAAGATTTTTCTAAACCATGTGGTCATGGCTAGTCGTCCAGTTCTTACGACCAATGGAGAAAATCTTGCAAACTCGAGTGGCGGATCTGGAAAAGGGAGAGAGGTTCTGTCCGTCCTGCCTGGGCTATTCGTCGGAAAGGCTGGACGACTAGTAACTTCGAAACAGTATGCTGAATAATATGGCGAAACACACATATACAAACAGAGCTAAAATATTAGGTTTAATATCGTCTATCTCCTGTTAAAAAAAATGTTCCTAAACAATATTCCATATGATATGGATGAACTAACATATCTGTAGTTGAACAGAGCCAACAAAGTCAACAGATCAGGTTCGAAATCATCTATGTTCTGTTACACAGAAATTTTGCTAAACCAGATTTAGGATAATATAGATAAACAAACATATCTATAGTTGAACAGAACTAACAGAATAAGTTGTTCATTTCGGAAAGACATTTAGGTTTATTTTCTAAATGCCTCTCTTTACGCCATTAAGCATTTTTATATTTACTGCTATCTTCTACCAATAGTTACATAGAAATGAATGAGCAATCCTTAAAAAATCTTCTCTTGAATGAATCTTGTAGTTCAAAGTACATTATTCATCTTTAAGAAATCCTATAGACTTGGTGTATCTACAAAAGTTCTGTCATCCAAAGAAGTTCTCTTACGGTCTGTTGTGTATTATGGTCTTGTGGTATCTGTTGTTGAAACACAGAATATGTTATTCCAGAACCAATCAAAATTGTCTAAAACTAATCCAAAAATCTTCCTTCTTCTTTCAGGAATTCGCTTGGCGTGATCAGGATAAACTTCGATATCGGTACCCGTGGGGTGAGAGTTACGTGGACACAATGCAGCGAGTAGAACCCGTGATTGCTGACCTTCAAGAGGCAAACAACGTCTTGGTTATTTCCCATCAGGCAATACTCCGTTGCATCATTGGTTATTTCATGGACAAGACTCCAGAGGAGTTACCCTACATGGAGGTTCCGCTGCACACCATCATCAAGATGTCCAGTCAGGGCTTCAATTACAAACTCGAATTCATCAAACTTCCAATCGAGTGTGTCGACACTACCAGGGTGAGGCCTAAGAACTGCAATGCCAACAGAACAGCAGACGATGCTTTGATAACAGTTCCAGCCCACTTCGATATCCCAGATCCCTGGAGGAATCCTGGAAGTGGTCCCACCCTTGTCCAACAGCATTAAACACCTCAAAATCATGTTTTATTTTTAGAAGAAGAATTCAGTATAAATTATGAATCAGAATTATGCGATTTGGTAAATGATGCAAATGAAATTTATGTTTATCACAAATTGGATGAGTATGGAATAAAATTTTTGAATTTTAATGAAGAGATCGAGTGAATTAGGCAGATTTTGATTAGAACTGTTCTGGAACCGAATTATTGCTCGATTTTGAATTCTATGGCACAACTTCAACATGCCTGAGTAGTGAGCTATCTACAAATATTCAGTATAAACGTAACAGTACTTAGTTTGTAGGTGATAGGATTTTAATCAAAACTCGTATTAATTTTCTAGATTAGACCACAAGCTCCAAGTTTCACTTCGATCAATATTATAATTCATTAACGACGAGGTTAGTTTATATAGAAGAGGTAGGAGTATCGATAAGACTGGTCTTTATTTTTACTCCTCTCTTATCGATCCTCTTCCTGTACTTTAAGGAGGATCGTCTACTGCTGGAAGATCTTGAAAAAATCCAGCTAATTCAAATCTTTCATTCAAATGTTGAAATTTTGATATTATTTCGGTTTCGACTGTGATAAATGGAGACGCTCACATTCTCTCAGAGGAGATGCCCCGCAAGTGCGTAAATCGTTGATATTGATATATTTTTTTAACGCGGAAAAGGAATACAACTTTAGGATATTTTACAAGAAATATGAACTACTTGTGTTTCACAAGTGGACGATCCTTCCACTTTTGGTTCATGGGAGTAAATGTTCACCCAGTGAATGAAAAAATATCTTATCTATTCAACCATGTTCTTTATAAAAATGTTTTATCCCTATGTTGAATAAAATCCTTCCGTTTTTGGGACTTTTATAAGCAATTGCAATTTTGTATTGTTGAACGAGATATAAGATATTTTTGATTTTCTGGGAATCTCCGCATATTCTTACAATTAAAGAATTTTTGATTGTAACCATAACATCCTCAAACATTCTAAGCTTTTATTTGTTAAGAAAATTTCGTTATAATATATATTCGTTATTAATTTTATTTTTGTAGATCTAAGATGCTAATGTCTCTGGTAAATTCGATAAAATTTCACACATGTTTTTCTAAACTCTTCGGTGATAATTCTTTCTTGCAGTTTATTTTGATATTAAGCTGAACACATAAATTGGGCAAAGATCATATGAGGTTGGCACTTTATTACATTTAAAATAACGTATTCAAGGGGCCAACTTCAAATGGTTCTTATCCAGTTATTATTCTGATGTCTTTAACGGTTGTCTGAAATTAAACGAATTGGGACTTTTTACCAGGGATTACAGCGAAACCCGCATAAACGCGCATAATACAAGAAAATATAACGTTAGACTCTCGACGTTTCTTTGCAAATGTGAGGTCAGGACGCCTTTGCAAAAATCAGTAGATTATAATTAGATTAGTTTTGAGAGACTGATAGTGAGTGTTTGAGAGGGAGAGAGAGTCATAGACCCGGTATTTTGATATCATGAAAAGAAATTAATTGATATAGTGGGAACGTTTTCTTTTATTAATTATTTTCTTTACGGAATAATGTGTAAAACAAACAAATGTTCAGACTTTTTAGTCTTCCCTTCTGAAAACGTTTTCCCAAAGAATTACAGAAATCGTCTTCGTGCGAACTCTGATCAATATTCCCATCAAACAGTCTAACGTATAAAATTAGGGCTGTGCTCTTACATACTGTTAGGATTATACAAACAAGAAATCATAGTTCTTAAAACTTTTGAAGAAAGAGTATACTTTTTATAGGTAGTAGTATTGTCAATGTTAATACTGTTAATTGGCTTGCTGTTATCAATTTTTTGTCTAGAATTTTGAAAAATTCTCTAGAGAGTTTGTAAATCTGGAATCGAGTTTTAGGAATCCAAATCAATATTTTATGGAATGAATTTTTAAATTGTGCACGCTAGCAGCTGGAATGGGAGTGAGCACTAAGTATAATATATACATTTTGGAATTCATGTAATTAATCAAATGGAACGTGTAAGCCGATGTGATTAGGGATTAGGAGACGTTATGATTAAGTCATAAAGACTACATAATGTTTTTTTATTGTAACGTATGAATAAATGATTTTTATAAAATTGTTTGCATTTTTTGGACCTTTCAAATATTTTATGATATTTTGAAGTAATTAAATCTTCGAAAATCATGGAATAAATACTTTTATTATCTTTTCTTATTAGTAGTACAAACGATTTTTCTATAATCTAATGACAATTGTTTTTGTCTGACTCTTAGTGGGATTTTCTGATGACTAGAAAAATAGAAATAGCACATATGTATCTTATTAGACTAGATATGTATAAAAATGTTACTATACATGTATTTCGAGATTGAATGTTATAATCTAATCGTTGACTTAGTATCATTACATTATTTGTGGTTTAACAGCTCCTGAGTATAGCCTGGGAAAGTCTAATTTTGAATATGAGATTTTGATTAAAAAATACTATTTTAAAATAATTTTTCTATCAGATTCAATGTTAGTTCCGTGCCGTCTAAACATAAAATCTAACTTCCCCTGGCTTTTTGTCTCATTAATTAATACTTATTATTAAATATCTTAACTAAAGTTCATTTTTAAATAAATATTTCAAAGAATAGAAAGTAGCTTATAAAATTATTTTTTAATCGTAAATTAACTGAATGACTAGTTTACGCAATGACTGTTTAGAACTAATTTCTTTTTAGTAGTAAAGAATTTGTATAGTTCATAAATAAAATTATACGAAAATAGTTATGATTACGTAAATTATTTGAAAAATATATAATTTAAAATCATAAAATTTTAAATTGTTATCGATTGATCAAGTTTTTAATTATTACAGTTCCGCTTATAATATATACTCGTTGTATAATTAAAGGGTTAAGAAAATTCATAGAATTAAACATTTTTCCAGGTAATTCAAAGAGTTCGAATAAATTTCAAAATCAAACAGTGGTTTTAGAATATTTCAAGGACTTAAAATTTCAGAAGGATTTCTAGAGATTTTAAAACATTTTCTAAAATTTTAACAGGTTCAAGTAAATTTCAATAGATGATAGGGATTTCAATCGATGTTAAAACAATTTCCGTAATATCGAAAATTTTTGGTTATTTCAATACAGATCTCAATGTGATTTCAATCTCTTTCATAAAATTACATTATTTGCAATGATTTTAAATAATTTAAGAAAGTATAATTGCCTTTACGGAGTTTAAACCAATTAAATGGGTTTCATCTCGGGTTTCATATGGAAACACCAGTTTTCAAAAAGCATTAACCCCTCGCCTACTTTACATTTTTCTTCCTTGATTTCATAATATTATACCTAATATTATTCCTGCTTTTGATCAATGTTATAGCTCTATACCAATAAGGCTTTCCAATATTTAGGAAATTATTTCGAAATTGGCTCGATTCGGTAATAATACGATAATATTAAAAATCTGAACTAAAAAATGTTAATATATATAAGATTTTGTTATAAACTATGATTTTACTGTCTCATCATTCTTAGCGTATAATCTTTTTGTTTAATGGCAAGGTGAAGATCTAGACTTTTTAACATTCTGTTTCTGATTTCGTAATCAGAAGATAGAGTTTCTCGTCTTCGATTGATTGCAAATTGACCAGTAATTTCACTTTCTTTCAGTCCTGTTCTGTAACCGGCTGTCCTTACATCAGCTCTAGAATACGTACCAAGTCGAAATGGACTTGAATCGTTTACAGTCTTCGGTGTAAATTTTACGACGTTTTTCATAAAATTGACTGCCACTCTTCGACACGTGTCATATCCGGACAACTGGATACTTTTGCTACGAACCACATCTAGTTCTGGATGTCTTGGTTTTATTGCATTGTCTATCATTGAATGCATACTTTTTGACGATCCTGGCAGGTCCTTGAAGACTTTTTTTACCACTTCCTTCATTATGTCTTCTTCAGTTTCGGAATCACCTGCAGAGCATTTTATAATTAATAGTAGATAATAATTTATTTTGAAAAAAATGTAACTTGTCGAAAGAAAAATTCTCTTTTCGGCAAAAAACAGTTGAGCCTCCATAGAACAAAGCGGAATTCTAGAAAAGTTTACAAAGTGTTTTTTATAAAATAGAAAAGCCCATGCACCAAATGTATACAGAAAATGTCTTTTTGTCAAAATCTCTAATTGTAAAATTTGTTTGTATTTTCGAATCTGCAGAACAATAATTCAAAAGAATATTTTTTAGAAAAAATGGACTTTTTTTACTCAGACAATAATTGTGAAACCTTCAAATTTTGACGTGTATTTTAATAGAAAAATTTGTCTAATATTTAAGTGTTATCCTTTTCAAAAACTTTTTTAGAGATGACCAAGAATCGAAATTTTGAGAATAGTACAAAGAACTGAACTCTAGAGAACGATAACAGACTCTATGGATTAATGCCTCTGTTTATTAAATATTTGGAAGTACATTTAATGCACAAATATAAACTTAAATAAGTCAAATTTTGTAACAAAATTGCACAAGAAAGCTTAAAAAGAAGTATGTTAAAAAAATCAGTTTTTAAAAACATATACTCAAGAAAGTCAATTTGTGTAACAATTGCACAAAAGGAGTTAAAATGAGAGAAATATGTTTTAAAAAACATTGTAATCAGTTCATTGGAGAAAGTTATATAACAAAGATTGATTGATTGAGATGTTAATACCATTTTTTTGTAATTTCTGCGATTGATGCTCAAAAAATTGAAAACATGTACACAATTTTCGCAGAAATATTAAAGATTAACAAAATATAAATAAATTCTTAATAAGTAACTTTAAATTCATATCCATATTCTTAATTAAAGAAAAGAGAGCGAAGTCGTTTGGTTGTCTCTTTTCTTTTTTTCCCTTTCTTTTCAATTGTCATATAAATGTCTCTAATTAGCCGATTGAAATGTTGTTTAGAAACATATTTCTCTTATTTTAACTCCTTTTGTGGATTTATGTTACACAAATTGACTTTCTTGAGTATATCTTTTTAAAAACGGATTTAAAAAAAAAACATACTTCTTTTTAATTCATCTTGTGCAATTTTGTTACACAATTTGACTTTTCTAACTTTTTTTTTAAATGTACTTCCAAAAACTTTTTGTTAGATTTGGCTAGTTGGCTCATATTTTGTATATCATACCCAATGTAACGAAAGTTTTGTGCCAATCAACTTCAAAGATTCACGATTTTGTGTATGCAGAATGTTCGGGTGTTGGTATAACATTCCTTAAAGATGAAAGCAATGAAGCAGGCATTTCCAGAAATCAAAAACAACGCGAGATTTTTTGATTGAACTGTTGAAATGAAAAAAGCAATTTAAAAAAGTGCAGGAAGAGTCCCCTATCAGGAAAAATTGTGGAAATTATTTTAAGGGTTGTTTTAAAATCCTTTAAAGATTCAAGCAAGAAAATCGACATTTTCCAAAAATAAAAATCATGGAAGATTTTTCGATTAAATTATGGTGGTCGGAAATCAATTCACAATAAACGTAGGAAACATATCCTGCCAGGAAAACTGTTCGCATTCAATTTAAGGTTTGTTTCAACAACTCTTAAACATTGTATATTAATTTTCGGTACCAATAGTTTAATAAAAAAATCTTGTGCGATTCTAGTTTTCAGGAAATGTCGTTTCCTTGCTTGAATTCAAACACTTTTCTTGCTGGGATGTTTCCCACGTTTATTGTGAATTGATTTCCGACACCAATAGTGCAATCAAAAAATCTCCTGTCGTTTTGGTTGTCAGGAGATGTCGATTTGCTTGTTTGATTGTTCAAAGAATGTTAAAAAATTCCTGAAATAAATCCAATGATTTTACCTGCTAGGATATGTTTTCCAAGTTTATTTTGAATTGATTTTCGACCCAACAGTGTAATAATAAAAAAATCTCCTCTGACTTTGTATGTTATGAAATGTCAATTCCCTTGCTTGAATCTTTAAATGATATTAAAACAACCTCTGAAATAAATCCAAACACTTTTTCTGCTAGGGGATGCTTCCTGCACTTATTTCAAAGTGATTTTTCATTCCCAAAGTTTAAAAAATCTCCCGTTGCTTCAATTCTTTGAAAATATCGGTTTTCTTGCTCAAATCTTCAAAGGATTTTAAGACAATCCCCAAATGTCCTGTATATACAAAATCGTGAACCTGTCAAGTTTTTTCAGTACAAAACTTTTGTTTTAGTGGGTCTGATCTAAAAAATATGAGGCATCTAGCCAAATCTAACAAAAAGTTTTTAAGAAAAATCGTTTTATTAAATCCGTGGAAGTTTGAGATTACAATAAAATTTTATGATCGCACATTTTGACAAAAAGCCATTTTCTATAAAATTGGTGTGAAGCCCTTTAAAAGAAGCTTTCTTTCTTAATATTTTTCGTATCTTGTATTGCTTCCGATAAAAAAAGGCAATCATTTATTTTTAGAAAAAATATCGCTATAATTTTTGAATATTATGACAATTAAATTAAAATAATTCTTTTACCTAAGTCGCTGGTGCTGTCGGAAATGTAGGTATCCTCCTTAATTTGTCTTTGTAATTCTAGAACCTTAGCGAGTGCCAGCTGCAGATATTCTCGGGTGTTTGGGCCCTTCAAATTAATAATAAGAACACAATATTATAAAAGACAATGGTATTCTTTACGAAATAATAAATGTTTTAAAGAATATTTGAAAATAAATATACATATAATAACATTTTGGTTGTACTCACATTTTGGTTTTCATCAGCTTTTATCCTTTTCGAATCGTTTTCTTCTGCCAAACAGGGTGCCTAAATTAAAACGAATCATTTTTTATTTAAAAGTTAAATATGTATAACGTATATGGTTTGAATTAGGTAATTTATATTGCATTGAAAGGCGATTGATGAAATTAATATATATGTGTGTGTGTGTGTGTGTGTGATCAATTCAATGAAAAATATAGTTAAATAAATCAAAAATTTTTTATTGTATTCAAAAATATAAAAAGCAAGGCAGCTTGATTTCTTACCGATGAGGATCTCTTCATTTTAAAAAATGGGGTTTCCTAATTCATGGACCTATAAAAAAATGGTTTAAAAATTTATTCATAAATACATGATTTTCCATTAAACATTATCAAATTTATTAAATTTCAATTCCAAAAGTAAAGTATTATAAGGATTGTACAGTAAAAAATAAGCCATTGTGAGAAAAAAGTATAAAAAATGTTTAAAATTAGTTTGTGATAATATTATTTATTTAATATGCAAATATTTTATTTTCCAAAATCTCATTTTTCAGAATGTATCTTAATGCTAATTTTGCTCTTCATCATAAAGTAAGTATTACAGAGAAATTCATATCAACTTCTGAATCTTTGTGATATGACAGAGTTTGTGAAAAAAAAATATATTTTTCGCAAATTCATTATTGATATTCATGTTTTGAAATATTTTAGTTTGAAGATAAAATACGGTCCAAATTTCGAAAAAAATGTCATAGAAATAAAAAAGGCTAGCTATTTGTAGCGAAAAAATCCGGTTAAAAGCTCAATTTTAGTACACAACACAATTTTAGTACGCGTCAATAAATCCATAAGAAAATAATTTATAATGGCAAAAAGTTGTTTCCGTAGTCTCTAAATTAATTTTTATACTTGAAAATAGCAAAAAATGCATATCTGAATACTTTATAAAAAGTAAAGACTTACCAAATGAATGATTCCTTTTGGATATAATTTTTAGTTTTCTTTGAAGTAGATAAATCCCAGGACGCCACCAACAATAAATCTCTTATTTCACTTTCACCGAACCACTAGTTTTGAACTGCACTTTTTAAATATGTACATAAAATAACAAATTATATAGTAGTGTAACTAAAAAATAATATTTATTCAAAGAAAATGAAGAGAATAAGAAATTATGTGTTAAAGTGAAAAGAAAGAACGACTGAACGAACCGTTAACTAAAAGTGGTGTGTTGAATGTTATGGGGGTGAAAGAAGGGTGCAGTGATGTCGCGTGCCAAATATCCCCACCTAGGATCCCTTGACAGCTGCAAATCGACCCCAAGCGTGCCCCAATGACGGTTGAATGCTCCAGTCATTCTTCAGCCGGCTGTGCTTGTTCGCATGTACTATGTATGTACTTACATTGATGCATTTAATAACAGGGCTGTAGATATTTTATTTTACGCAAGGTGCATCCAAAGATTTAAATCCACCCTCATTAATATTAAAATACAACACTTTTTGGATTAAAGTTAGAAAGGGATAGAAAATTTGAAACAGGAACATGCAAAGAGGAAGGAAAGAGAAAAAATGGTTTCTATTTCTATGCCCCTGATTTTCCTATATTTGGTGAAAAAAGATTTCTTGATTATTTTCAGATTTTATATAAAGGGCCGTTCAAAACCTACGTCACGGTATTTTGAAAACTTTTTCCAATCCTCCTCTTCTTCATCGCAGATTATCACTTAAATCTTAAACCCTCCAGGGTAACATCAAATATACGAACACCCTCCCCTTTTAAGTAAATTTTTTTCTTCAATTTAATTTGATGAACACTTAAAATAAAACACAAAACAAACATAATATTTTAACAGACTTCACAGTCCAAAATGCTCTCAAAACAGGGAAAATACGGTGATTTCTCATGAAAATAGGGGAATAATAGAGGAATAAATTCTTTAAAAAAAGACTAATCTATAGGTACCCTACATACATACATAGATTAGCAGTTCGAACTCGAAAGTTCATTGCCTCACTACCCGATTCGGGTAGTGTTTCTAGGTGGATATTTACTACCAATGTGGGCCCACCACACCCACGACGGGCCAACAGCACGCAGTATTCCTGAACGGTCACCCGTCCAAGTACTAACCGCGCCCAACAATGCTTAACTTCAGTGATCTTACGAGAACTGGTGTTTTCAGCGTGGTATCGCCGTTGGCGATACTATAGGTACCCTACTGAATTTAATGTGAAACGTTTAAGATTTAGAGTGGAAATACATTACTTTTCCAACAAAATAGTTTAATTTTTAATCAAGAAAGATTAATTTTTTACCGAAAAAGATAGATTTATAATCAAATAGTTGAATTTTGAACCAAGATAAATTTCCAACCAAGAACTTATCTACAATAAGTGATGAATTTTCAATCCAGAGAGATGAATATTCTATTCAAAAGACGAATTAAGAAAAAACATTTGAATTGAAAAAAATGAATTTTTAACAAAATTATTAACTGTTCAACCTACAAAGATGAATTTTCAACTGATTAGTCGAATTCATTAACAAAAATATTAACCTTCTATCAAAATCAGTCGCATTTTGACCCAAATAGTTGTAATTTCAAGCGAAGAAGACGAATTATGTAGAACACGGTTGAATTTTCAAACCAAAAGGATGAATTTACTATCCAAAAAGGCAAATTTTTGAAAAAAGTTAAATTTTTTACCAAAAACCTGACTTTAAAAAAAAAGAGTAGCATTTTTGACAAAACAATTAAATTTGCAAGAAAATAGTTAACTTTTTAACTAAAATTATGGATCTTTAACAAAAAAATGACTTTTTAACAGAGAAGTTCAACTTTCAACCAAGGTGTTGAATTTTGAATAAAAAAAGATTAATTGTCAAACAAAAATGTAATAGTTAATATTTCAAACAAAAAAGGTTTTATTTTAAATCAAAAACAAATTTTTCGAACCGAAAAAGACGAATTTTCAATAGAATAATTTAATCATCAACCAAAACAAATTATTTTTGAACTAACCAGAAAAGATCAATTAAAAAAAGTTAAATTTTTAAGCTAACAAGATCAATTTTCTGGAAATAGGTTGAATTTTTTACCCGATAATATAAATTTTCACCAAAGAAGTTCATTTTTAAAGAAATAGTGAAATTTTGAACTAAAAACGATTATTTTTCAACCAAAAATGGAACAGTTAAATTTGCAGTTCAGAAACTTGATTTAAAAAAAAACGAATATTTAATGAAATAGTTAAATTATTAAGCGAAGCAATGGATTTTGAACTAATAAAATGAATTTTTAACAAAGCTGTTCAACTTTTCACCAAGTGGTTGATTTTTCAATTAAGAAGGAGAATTTCTTACAAAAAAAATGAATTTACCACAAAATACATCATTTTCAATCAAATATTTGAATTTTCATCTAAAAACGATCCTTTTTCAACAAAAAATGGAATAGTTCAATTTTCGGTTCAAAAAATTGATTTTCAAACAAAAAAGGAGACGAATTTCCAATAAAATAGTTCAATATTTAACCAATATAATAAATGTTTAAAAAGGTCGTTCAACTTTCAAACAAATTGTTGCATTTTCAACGGGAAGCGATGAATCTTCAATGGAAAATTTAATAGTTGAATTTCCAACCAAAACTGATCAATTTTAAGCCACAAATGTATTAGTTAAATTAATTTTCAGTGAAGAAAATTAATTTTCCGCTAAAAAAAAAATATTTTGAACAAAGTACTTAAATCTTCAACAAAATAGTAGAATTTTTTACCAAAAGAAATAATTCTGAACCAAAAGTATAATAGCAAACTTTTCAATTAAAAAGAATTAACTTCCAACAAAAAATAGTTGTATTTTCTTATTGGGTTCAGTTAATTCTGTTTGCATTTCAGCGAAAAAATGAGAAAAAGAGGAAGTTTCTTGAAAACAGGGGGAAAATAAGAATACTTTAAAATCACTAGTTATAATTTTTTCAATCATTTAAAAAAATTGTTATTCACATTTATATTTTCCATGTGTGATGTCCCATTCTGCGTTACTCCACCCTCTGTGCCACAAATTATCACATAAACTTTTACCCTCCCCTGGCAATTTAACTTAGTTTTTGAACGACTTTAAGTAACTTAGGCTTACGTCTTTAAATATCCCTAAACTGCCTGGAAGTTTCACTCCCCACCCCCCATCTTATATTTTTTTCTGACTAAATTATTCTTGTGAATTTATTACTTAATTAAATATACATACAGGAAAAATTTATCAGGCGTTCCCGCCTAAAAAATTTGTTTCCTTCAATTTTCTTGGAACTTCGCTAAGTTATAGTCCTATTGGACCTCTTTTAATTCGCATGTATTTCTTTGCCAGACATTCCTAAATTTATAAAAATAAATAAATATATAAATAAAGAATAATAAATTCTCAGACATTTCTAAAAAGACAAGTTATCAGCATACAGCAGGAGCTCGTTTCTTCGACATTTTTTCGACAATTAATCATAACTCCTGCTAAAGTCTCGGCTAAAATTGATCAATATTTAACTTTGATATGAGTCTTTTTCTGACGCTTTTTAATGCGCTTAGCGATACAAATAATTATTTTGGAATCAAAATAATTTTTCATGCTCATTTTTATATTTTAAACATATTTTAAAGTTTTTCTCCACTTGCGACCCCTTACATTTCTTTTAAAATATTTAAAAAAAAAAAAGGATTACCTTTTTACTTGAAAATCACCTAGGTTCTTGCGCCCAGCTGCCGTGCCGCGAACTGCTATTGTGTAACTAAGCACCTCGTAGGTATCATTGTGTCCATTAATAATATTATTACAATATGACCCGTATGTGGGGCGAATTATTGAACTGATACCACCTAAAAATTGAAAGTATTTAGATCATTGTCAAATTTACATATCTTGTAGTACTAAATTATACGGTTTTAGAGAAAGGCAGGGCACCAAAATTTCAGCTTTTGCCTATGTGCGCCGAGGTTCAAATGTGAATAACTCAACTTATAATTCCTCGATTTTCAAAAAATATGAGTGTTTTGGAAATCTCTTTTAATTTATCCTCAACCCTGGTGAAAGTTTCGGACTGAAATTCAGTCCGTCTGAAACCGAACAACTCCGATTCATTCCGATCGATTGCGAATTAACGAATGTACAATCTGTTTCCGACTGATTCCGACCTTCTGGTTGAAAGCTAAATCCAGTCGGCATGATTCCGTACTATTAAGATTAATTCTTTCTTAGTCTGAATTGGTGTCTCATGTTCATTCCGAAAGCCTGTGCAAATCTGAGAGAAATTTTAATTCCGTCTGAATCCGCCTGATACCGAAATATCATTCCGAATGGCATTAAATGATTCCGTGCCTCAATCAGAATGATTTCGCTCCATTCTTTTTTTCATTTTCATTTTTTCAAATTTTCATTCCGTCTGAACACGGCGCAATATGCTAGATCATTCCGAATGATTCCGTTTGTTCCGCTCGCAATTCTAATGATTTTTGGAAAATTATGAACATTTGTGGAGATACGCTTCTTTGAAATTTCTTTCAAAATTTGTACACCTTTGGTTCTAATTAAACGATTTAACTTCTTGAAGTATTGTAATAATATGTGATACCATTTATTTGGATTTTTTTTTTGAAATTTGAAAAAGCTTCTTTGAAAATCAGTAATTAAGATTTTTTGAATTTTATGGTCAGAACAAACTCTGAATGCGTTTTACAAGTTTGGTAAGTTTTACAGTAAAAAAGCCAGTAGTTTACGAGAAAAATATTCGCATCCAACGTCCGGCACGATGAAATGTCCGCGATAGTTGCGTTCCACAGTGGGACAGACGCCTGCCAAAAAATAGGAATATTTTTCTCATGAACCAGTGGCTGTTTTAATACGAAACTTACGGAAAATTTAAAATGACCGATTTTCAAAAATGCGATTTTAATTTTTCAATTTTTCAAAAAAAGTCAAAATTCTTTTTTGCTTTTCGGAATTTTTTGTATATGATATCACATTTTATTACAAAAAAATGTACACTAAAAAAGGTTTAATCGGTTAATTAGAACCAGTGATATCGAAAAAAAACAAATAATAATTTTCCAAAAATATTTCGTGGGGGTTTTCTTCTTCTAAAATGGAAAAATGAGCATGAAATATTTTTTAACATGCTAAATAATTATTTTGAGCGTAAATCTTATCAAAAAGCCTCTGAAAATAATTATGTGAAAGCTAAATTCATCAACTTTAGTAGAAGTTATGATTAATTAAATAACGGCGCGCGAGTTAAAATGTCGAAGAATCGAGCCCATGAATGCTGACGACCCGTCTTTCTTGGGCTGTCTCCTTTGTACGCTTGACAAATTTGTCCTTATACGTCGATTTTTTTTATAACAAAGTATATTTATTAATAGAAAGCTTTGCCGGTAGGTCAAAATTAATACTAGTACAATTATAAAGTGTTATTTTCAAGAAAGCCTGTTTTGCTTTTGATTTTTAGTGATTTGCTGACTCTATGTACCATGAAACGGGGCTAAACGGTGTGTGTGGGGTAAACCGGCTCACCTGAATCTTTATTCTTTATAATTAATTATCTTTTTCACTGAATACAAAATTTGAAATTAGCGATTATTTTATTTCAAAGCTTTTTTGGTGCAGTTTTGTTAATTATGACGAATAAAAACCGCATTTATATAAGATTCAGGGTGTCCAGCGACCTTGAAAACCTTAAAAGCCTGGAATTCTTCTTTCACGAGATCCTTCAAATAAATTTTTTTCTTATAAAACAGTTATTTGATTGAAATGCGAAAAGTAATTCAAATATTTTAGTCTGTTATAAAAGAAACATTTCGTTTAGAAGAAATCTTGCTACTGCAAAGTTTTCTATTTATCAAGATATAATTTATCTTTTACTCATTATAGAATAAATAGATTTCTAGGCATTTTTTGTAGACTTTACCAATTATTTTATAGATTGCAATAAACAAACTTTAATATTGTGAATATTTCTTTAAGTTTTTTATTTCGTCTCCGCTAATATAGAATGTTGAAGTATACATTTTTTGTGATAATCAACTTACAAATTAAGACAATTTCGTTTTTGAGTCTACAACTGATAACAAAACATGACTAAAGATTTCAAAAGATTTCAAAAGGTTTCAAAATATTTTAAATATTTTAAAATATTTAAAAGAATTTTGAACACCTTACAAATTTTTCACGGGTTCCAAATATTTGAAAAAGGCGTATACACCACAGATTTCTCATATTTCACAACAATTCCACGAAGCTTTTTAAACTTTTAAAAGATTTAAAGCATTTCAAAGATTTGAAAAACGGTACAGTACACCAGGTTTCAAAGATTTTGAAATATTTTGAAGATTTTAAACGATTTCAAAAGGTTTCAAAACATTTGAGAAGATTTGAAAAGATTTTACTAAGATTTCAAATAATTCAAGGATTTCAACGAATAAAAAAGATTTCATAAATAAAGATTTAAGACAAATTTCACAAATATTTCAGAAGATTTAACAAAGATTTCAAATATTTCACCAAAATTTACCAAAGATTTCGAACTTTTCATAAAGATTGCAAGGCTTTCAAAGATTTGAAAAACGCGTGTACAACAGATTTCAAAAGATTTCACACAGATTAAAAATATTTTAGTGATTTAAAATGAACACAAAAGATTTCAGAAAGATTTCAAAGATTTCATAAAAATTTCATAAAGATTTCAAAGATTTCAAAAGATTTCAAAGATTTTAAACGATTTCAAACATTTCAATGATTTTAAACGAATACGAAAGATTTGACAAATATTTCAAAGATGTTAAACTATTGCAAAAGGTTTTAATAAATTTGAGAAGATTTTGAAAATATTGCAATGATTTCAAACGTAAACAAAATATTTCACAAACAAAGATTAACGAAAGCTTTCACAAATATTTCAAAAATTTCAAAACATTTTAAAAAATGTCACAAACATTTCAAGGATTTCAAATATTATACAAAAATTTAGAAACATTCCACAAGATTTCACAGAAATTTCAAGATTTCACAAAGATTTTAAGTACTTCAAGAGATTTCAACGAATTCACAAAGATTTTAAAATATTTCAAAGATTTCGCAAAGATTTCAAAGATTTCAAGGATTTCGAAGACGACTTATGTTCGCAAAAAATTAAGAATTTGTTTATTTATGGTTCTGCTTTCTTTAAAACTTGTTGGCCAATAAAAAATGAAATGGCTCATTTTTTACATCTATATCAAACGGTTATTTCATTATTTGATGTAAAAAAAGGAGACCAGGAAACCCTGGAAAAGACCTTGAGCTTCATTCCTAAGAATCGCTTGACACCCTGAAGATGATCAGTTTTAGAAATTTGGTTATATTTTGTGAAAAAACTTTTTTGTGAAAAACTTAACTTGCAGAAGTTTGTAAAAATTGGTGCAATGGGTGATACTTTATATATTAATAGCACGTGAATAAGCCTTATATGACAATGTTTACATAGAACGATGTATTTTTCGTCCTGTAGAATGATTTTTGTAAGAATTTTCGGTTTTGTGGGGAAAACGGCTCATAGTATTTTGTTAGAAACCAAATGTAAAATAATTTTTTCTTTGACACTTATTGCGTTCATAAGATCAAAAATAAGTTTCGCAACGTTTAAAAAGTAAAAAATCTATCAAATTATAACATGTATGATAATTTATCTTACTCACTAATTCATGAGGTTAAGAATAAATCTACTTATTATTTAACGTCACCATAAGTTTCAATACCAATATTTGCATTAAAATGAATGGAAAACTTATATGTATATGATTACTCACGCTGTACGAGTTTTCCTTCCAAACACTTTTTTATACTTTTTTATGAGTGAGCGACTCAGCCACACATGAGTCGCTGACACTTCAAGGGATAACAATATGAATTAAATTTATGTTTATGCTTTATGTTACAGAAGAATATATAATTATATATTTTAATCATTAGTAGCTAATTCAAATTTATGTTTGTACTTTACTGTAAAAAAACGAAAAAAACAGCCGCTCAGCCCTATTTGGCGGTAATTTAAGTACCCCATGGTTATTTACCAGGTTTAAAAATTACGATGCATTAAAGAATATTCAGGAATAAAGTAATTTTTTTCGAGATTTGTCAAATGTATTTAGAAAATTATTGTCCTTGATTTCAATTAAGATAGTTCTCAATAATTGGTTGAATCAACAATCTTTTTCTCACTTTAGTTATTTAGAAAAACGAATTTCCATGTTGCATCAATTTAGGTATTTCATCAAATTTTATAGTGTCCCAATTAGAAAAAGTTTATCATTTTTTCTGATATATGGGACAAATGACAATAAATCATAATTTGTGTTTTCTTCTGCAACATCTTATACATAAAAAGTGCCTGATACTTCAAGAAGATTGAACATTCATAATCTTTTTTTTTTAAGAGTATATACATTTGTAAACGACACATAGATTAATCCTTATGTCAGGTATATAAATCGTTTATATATACAGATGATTTACTAAATTTAAAAAATATTAATTTTATATATTTTGAAAATCATTTTGTATTAATTTTTCTGCATTTTACATCTAATAAACATAAAAACTTGACAAAATAATAACAATTATATTAGATCTATTCAGGTCCGAATTGGGATAGAAAATCGGTTCGGGAAAACTGGAGAAAACAAATGGTGGAGAATCAGCAAGCGGTCCAATCCTGCAAGTCAAACGGTCCAAATTGGCTAAAATTGTATCAGCCCACCAAGATTTTCCCTGAAATTGCACCAATCCGACTCAGGTGAAAAAATTATACATGTTTTATACATAGAGAAAAAAATTATGTATAATTTTCATTTGTTTTAAACAAAACATGGGTAGAACAAATGAAAATTATATATAATATTTCCCAATATGTATTTGGGTCTACTTATCAAGTTTCAAATGCAATCTGTACTTTCCCTTCTATTTTTTAAATGTAAAGCATCCTGAATTTCTTCTAAAGTCTTTCCCTTAGTTTCAGGAGCAATCCAATAAAAAAGAATCGTTCCAACAATAGAAAAAAAAGCATACATCCAAAAAGTCGTGTAAATACCAGCCACAGTATTCATCCACTGAAAAACCACTTTGACCAAAAACGCTAACAAATCGTTCGTAATTGTCACACAAGTTATAGCAGTTTCCTTCACATTAAGAGCAAACATTTCACCAGTAATAACATAAGTCAAACTGCTAATTCCCAAATTGGAAGCAATATTATAAAAAATTAAACCAGCGAAAGGGATCCAACTCATCGATACCGTATCAGCTTTTAAATAAAACTTGATGAAGAAAAATAGTCCAACAATTCCCAATCCAAGGGTAGAAAAAATTCCAGAGAAAAGAAATGTTTTTTTTCTACCAGCTCGTTCAACAACTTTAGTGACTAATAAAGGCATTATAACTGTAACTCCTGCATATAATATAGCAGCATTTTCAGGTGCTATGGAAAAATCACTGTAAGTAAAAATTTCTTGAGTGTAAGCCTCAATCGAAGTATCACCTGACAAAAATTTCGTCCAGCATACAATCAACACAATCAATAAACTTTTTCTGTTTCCTTTTCTGGAAAATAAATCCCACAAGGCCCATTTTTCATTTTTCTTAGTCTCATTCACTGTCTGTTGCACCCTCATAAGTTCAAAATTAACAACCTCAGGATCATTCGTTCCTTGTAACTTTATTATAGTTCTTTTAGCTTCTACCTTTCGATTTTTTATCAAAAGATAGTATGGACTCTCTGGTACAAATGCAAATGTGAGAAAAAAAGGAAATAATATTGAAATCACTGCCACATTCATCATCTGATAAGGGAGGTAAGCTCCAACAATTTTGACGAAGAAACCACCCAATTGAGTTGATATTCTCACTATCAGGAGTAATATTCCTCTAATGTCTTTTCCGGCAATTTCTCCCACATACATTATGGTAAAACTAATGGCAAGTGTACAAGAGACACCACTAATAAATCGTGCCGTGTACAATGTAATCACGTTGTTGGCTGACATTATCATAGCCCAGGAAATTACTTCCACGATGGCGAAAATTAGTAGAGAGTATTTTCGACCCATGAAGGTGGAGAAAATTGGAGTTAATAAATTTCCTGTGGCTGATCCAAGATCTGATGTGGAAGCTATCCATGATCCTTGAAATTCGCTTACAGGAAATGAAGAATTGTTGCTCGTCAAAAAAGGCAGGGCTGGTGAGGTCCATGAGTCGACTGTTCCATTTCCAATTGTTAAAATGCAAACTGTTAAAGAAGAATATTGGAGTAATTTAAAAAAATTTTTTCTTAATTTTAGCTAAAATTCAGTTCCAGGAAGAAGATAAACAGGGGTCTTTTCCATTATAGATTCCTGTTACCGAAATTTATTGACATTCAAGAACTTTCGATGCAAAGTGAAATCTTCTAAATTGTTCAGTTTAAAATTGCATACTTAGAAAATTTGACAATTTCAGATTCAAACTATTCAAAAATGAAAAACTTCAAGTACAAATCTGAATGAAAAGTAATCATTTTAAGTAGAAAAAGTTAAGAATTAAACAATTTCAGTTTGCCATTATTCATGAACAACTGAACCAATCAATTTATTTGAGTGGTCAAAATGGCTTAACTCCAAAACATTAATTTTTGAAAAACTTCTGCATCAAACTATGAAAAGATGAACAATTTGTTATTTGATGTGTTCAGAACTGTCGTATTAAAATAATGTTTTCTATTGTACATGTAAAAAATGTACTCTATTCACAAAAATAAAATTCCCATTTAAAATTTTTCACGTCTCTATTTGCATAAACTGATCAGTAGCTGCTTATATAAAAGGATAGAGTGAAATACGTTTTTTTTCATTTAAGATTATCTCAGAAATATGAACATATTCTTACCACTAATAGTAGCTGCGAATTGTAAAAAGGAATTTCCTAATTTCAAAGGTGCTATTTCCGCCTCATCTTTAGCAGGAACTTCTTGATAGTTATTTGAAGTGTTAGAGAGTTTATGTTTGTTGTCACTACTCATATTTAACTGGACGTATCTTTGAATTTTTGTTTTCAAAATAATATTCAGTCAATCCCGTTATTAGGGAAACGCACTGAATGTTATCTACGATGATAACGATGAGCTGGAGACGATGTTTGTACATCATCATCAATGCTCACTAAAAGCTATCTACGATGATAACGATATGAGCCAGAGAAGATTTGTGTATACGCAGTAATAAGAATAATATTAATGAAAAAAAAACACATTAAGATGATTTTTAATTTCTTATTTCAGATCACGATGCTGTAAGAAAGTCTTCTTCAACTTCAATGAAAATAATTTATTCAAGTTACCAAACAGCAAGAAGTTTGAATTGCACCAAAACTATAGAAGTCGGAAGGAGATTTAAGAAAATTTAAGAAATTGAGAATTTAATCTCGAAAGCTATTTTTTATTTTGATCTTTATTACGTTTCATTTATCAGTTAAAATTTGTACTAATTTCAATCAGTGACTGAATTCTAGTTATGACTCAGTTTTTTTTCTTGCGAAATCGTAAAACTTATTCATTTATCAGTAAGATTAAATGATTTAAAGCTGGAATTCAGTAACCAATTAAGTAAAACGCCCAGTTATTGCTGAGATCCGGATAATCGCCAAATGAAAGATTTTTGCGATAAAAATAAGGATAAAAGCATAAAAAATGTATAAAAATAGAAATGTTAAGTAAGTTTTAATATTCATTAAACTTAGTAGCGTATATTTAAGAAAAAAAATTGAGCAATTAATGTTCTACAATTAAAAAATATTTCTGTCAACAAATTAAAAAATCGATAAATTCTTGTGAAAGGACAGTCTGTGGTACCTTTTTATAGTTTAGTAGCATCATCAATCGCGAATTACGCGTGCGTGTAGTTTTTCGAATTTGGGGGGAAAAATAATAGGAAAATTCTAGTCAGTTCAAAAGATATTTAGTCTTGTAAAAGTTAGAAAGAAATTTAAAAATATATTTTCAATTTTCCGAAATCTTTCAAAGTTTTAAAATATTTTTATTCTTTTTAAAATTTTTTAAATTCCTAAAATTATATCCCAGATTCTTATCTTACAATGTTGGAAATCTTTTTAAATGTTTTAAAATCTTCTTCAATAATCACCTAACATTAATTTTTAAAAATTAAAAGTCATTTTAGGTTTCATCAGGAATTTCAAGAATTTTTTTTCACTTTTCTTGAAACCTTTCAAAATTCTTACAAAGTTTATAAATTTGTTGTTGAAAATCTTTAAAGAACTACACTTCGTTCAAAAACTTAAAAATATTTTCAAGTTATTTGTGAATCTGTTCAAAATTTCAAACATTTCTTAAATATACTCGGTTTTTTAAATGTTATGTTATACCATTAAACCATTTCCCTTTCAGGGTAGGCGTGACACTACCCGATTCGGGTAGTGTTTCTAGGTTTTTTTTGTAGTTATAAATAACTACAAGTGTGGGCTCACCACACCCACGATGTGCCAACAGCACTCATGTCAGTATTCTTGAATGGTCACCCATCCAAGTACTAACCGCGTCCAACGCTGCTTAACTTCAGTGATCTGACGAGAACTGGGGTTTTCAGCGTGGTATGGCCGTTGGCCATTTTATGTATTTTGCTATAATTCAAAATTGAGAAATTTTGCTTCAACATCTTCTACATTGTTTTTCGAAATTATCTCAATTTTTGTCAGTAAATTGAATGACATTTCCTGGAAATCTGCTAATTTAAACAAAAGGGATAAATTTGATTTCATAATCTCAGTCATAATTGGTTCAAACTATCCTTGATACTTCATAAAACTAGGCAACAATTTATATTATCATATAATATTATAGAAATTCTAAGTACTCATTCAATAACTAGCAATAATAATACTTATATTATCTAGTTAAATTAATTTTAACCCAATGATATTAGTAATAAATTCACTAATGGAAGAACAAAAATTAAGCGCAAAGACAAAAGCCATCAATATCAATTATTTTTCGGGTTTGCTTTTCTTAGAGTGTAAAATATCCTGGATTTCCTCAAGAGTTTTTCATTTTGTTTCAGGTGTGATACAAAATAAAACGAGTGTCCCAATAAAACAAAAAACGGCATACATTCAAAAAGTTGTATAAATATCGAAAGTTTCATTCATCCACTGGAACATTAATTCAACTAAAAACAGAATTCCATCTGTACTGTCGGTAAGACAAGTTATAGGTGTTACTTTTACACTGAAAGCAAACATTTCACCCATCAATACAGAGGTTAACGAGCCAAATCCCAAATTGACAGAAATGTTATAAAACATTAGGCCTGTAAACGGTCGCCATGAAATTAACCTAATATTATCAGCCTTGAGGTAATTTTTCATAAAGAAAATTGAACCTACAATTCCTAATCCCATTGCAGCAAACGTGCCAGGAAATAAAACAATTTTTCTTCTGTCCACGCATTCGACAATTTGTGTAAATATTAGAAGACAAATTATAGTAAATCTTGCAAACACGAACGCAGCATGTTTAGGAGGTATAGAAAAATTAATGTAAGTGAAAATTTCTTCAGTGTAGGCATCAATTGTAATTTTTCCTGCTAAAAATTTCGTCCAACAAATAGTGACAGCGATAAATAAACTTCTTCGGTGTCCTCTTACAAAAAATAATTCTCGAAAGGACCATTTCTCATTTTGTTGGCAATGCTTCACACTTTTTTGTATCCTTTTTAGTTCTGAATTGAAAATTTCTGGAGAATCAGTTCCTCGCAGGCTTTTAATTGTTTTTATAGCTTCTTCTTCTCGATTTTGTAATAGTAAATAATAAGGACTTTCTGGTATTAAGACAAGTGTTACGAAAAAGAGAAGTGGTATACAATGCATTATTAAATTCATAATCTTATAAGAACAGCAAACTCCAACTATCTTTGGGATTAAGAATCTCACCTCACTATAAACTCGCATCATCAAAAGAAGAATCCCTCTGATGTTCTCCTCAGCAATTTCTCCAATATACATTACAATGTGAGTGAAGGCAAGAGTTGAAGAAATTCCACTGATGATTCTGGCAATGTATAACGTGAGAAGATTGTTTGCAAAAACTATTAATACCCATGAAATTACTTGGGATATTGTGAAGGTCAATAAGCAGTATTTTCTACACATAAAACTGGAAAATACTGGAGTTATGAGGATACCAATAATAATTAATCCGAGATCAAAAAATGAAGCTATTTTAGAACCTTCTTTATCTGATATCGGAATTTCCGAAATGTTGCTCTTCAAATCTGGCAATGCAGGGCTCGTCCATGATTGGCTGATTCCAACTCCAAGTGTTGCCAAACATACTGTTAAATTAATACAAGTTGTTTAACCCTTAACGGTCACACGGGGTGTCTCACATCCGACGGGCTTTCCGATTTTTTCCCGATTGTGTACATTTTTTTTTGCGTATTTTTTTTTTCGAATAGTTAAATTATCACTGAGGCTTTGGAGATATTTTTTTCCTATTTCGTATTGTTTCAACATCACTCATGATTTTTCTCAGCCAAAAATGTCTGAAGGTGTATTTGGAGGTGTGACCGTTAAAGGTTACAATTTAGGAAGTACTTATAAGAGAACGATATAACTAATTAAACATTAATATTATCAATTTTTCATAGAATTACTTATTATTCCACATTCGCGAAAAATTCCTGCGAATAAATTGATTTTATACCATCTGCCACTCAGAGAAATTTCCTCTTGTGGCAGAAGGATGTTTCTTGACACAAATGGAAGTTCCTCTAAACTCAAGGTTAGGAAGATTTTTATTTGTCTCAGAAATTTTTTTTTGCAGCAAACATTATGCATTTGTGACAACCTTCACGTAATCTTGCAGCCAAATAATTACGTTTGTGTAAAACAGATTTTCACGTCGTTGGAAGCAAAACAGGTAGGGGAAAGCGGGGC
Organism: Andricus curvator; assembly: GCA_932195095.1. NCBI lineage: Eukaryota > Metazoa > Arthropoda > Insecta > Hymenoptera > Cynipidae > Andricus > Andricus curvator. Next base: position 276,114 of record CAKNYM010049167.1, read on the forward strand.
ACTGACGTCAGGGCGGATAAGCTGGGCACCCCTCTAAAAACTTGTAAAATGAGTAAAAAAAAATCAATTTCTTTTTTATTGGCATCTACTAAATGCATAGTTGTATTTGAAACCAATTAATTTGTTATTTTGTAAAAAATGAAATAAAATTCTAGTGATTGAAATTTGGAGCATAAAAATCGGATGCGCCATCGAATTTCGAACGTTCGTGAAAAGGAAAAATAAGTATCAATAATCCTTAAAACTGGGTCTATTCTAAAGTTTGAAACTCGAACTTTAATTTATTTTTTTAACCACTTCTCTCAAACATGTAGTTAAATAGTTATTTAAAAAATAAATAAAGTATCGAGGTGGGGCAGAGATCGGCACCCTAAGGTGGGGCACGACATGTCACACTCGCGCCGTTCTAAGCTGTGTTCAGAGAGAACAGCTGATTTTTAACCTCATCTTTAAAACAACTTCGTTAATATATGACAAGAATTTTCGTGATGTAAATATTCTTGATTTAACGTCTGGGAATAACAATTTAGAATTTTTAAGGAAAAACCTTATTTAATCGACTTCTTCCAGACCATTTATGTAAATAAATGTATAAATGGTCTGGAAGAAGTCGATTAAATAAGGGTTTTCCTTAAAAATTCTAAACTTCGTTAATATTAATATATAAATATTAATATATTTTATTATTATATTTTAGATCTCACATTTAAATATTAACATTTCATCTCTTTAGCTATAATAAAATTTGTATAAAATAAAAACAAATGTGATAATAAAACTTCCAAAAAATAATCAAAGTTAATTATTAAATAAAAAATATATTTTATTTTATTTATTTATATTTTGTAGTACTATTCAAAAAAGTACCATTTATCGATCTCGTTTTTATTCGCGAGTTTACCGTGCCATTTGTGTCCCACCTGGATGACATTGCCTGCCCCGCAGAGACCTTCTGTGCCCCACTTTGACGCCTGCTTATTTTTATTTCTACAAATTAAACGCGTTCGTTTAAAATTTTTATTCGAATAGAATTTCATTTATAAACATTCATTTTATTTGTTGATTTTTTTTGGACAGTGTAAAAAATACAACTTTTCCTTTGAGTGGCTACAGCAGGCTACAGATGATTTTTGAAAAAGGATTTTAGTATCTTTCTATTAATTGAACAAAATGGAAACAATTTTGACTTTGAAGGAGTATTATTTTTTATAAAATATACAGATTCATTTTAAAACGCCATGAATTAGTAAAGCAAAAATACAGGAATGTTATTCAGGAGGCGTTCCTGTTTTTTCTGTTTCTTTTTTATTAGTACTTTAAAGTAAAGCGTCATTCCAAAGTAATTGGCAATTGATTTCAAGAAGAAAAACGAAATATTTAGTTTCTACCAATTCTTTCACGAAATTTTTAATAAAAAGAATGACAATTGTAATGAATATATATGTACCATTAAACCATTTCCCTTTCAGGGTAGGCGTGACACTACCCGATTCGGGTAGTGTTTCTAGGTTTTTCTTGTAGTTATAAATAACTACAAGTGTGGGCTCACCACACCCACGATGTGCCAACAGCACTCATGTCAGTATTCTTGAATTGTCACCCATCCAAGTACTAACCGCGTCCAACGCTGCTTAACTTCAGTGATCTGACGAGAACTGGGTTTTTCAGCGTGGTATGGCCGTTGGCAATATGATTTCTGTATACCACAATTATTATATTCAAAATGTTTCAATATTATTGAGTGATTTTTTTAGGGAAATAAATGCACGACAGAATACTTTTTGATACATTTCGTTTATCATTTCCAAATAAAGTTATTCAATTATTTCAAAAAAACTATGTTCATAGAATTTGGAAAAGATTCATGATTTGTAGGTTATTTTGTTCACTATTCGCTTACTAGACATTTGAGTTTTTTCATACGGAAATTTTTAACATGTTGAATATTTAAATTTTATTCTTATTACCACTGATCGTAGCAATGAACTGCAGGTAAGAATTTCCTCTTTTCCTGTATGGCTTTTCTACTTTATCTGTTTGATCTTCATTTGCAATTTCTTCATATTGGCAGTTTTTTACGTTAAACATATCTTGTTCACGTTTCGTTGTCTAGCAATAATTACGCTTTTCAGCGAACGTCAGCAGAACGTGATTTTGAAAAATAACTTACACACTGACTGCTCGCGTTGCAGTTTGTACAAAGCAATTAATGGAACAAATACACTATCCTTGCAATGTAATCTGATGTTAACAGATGGGCCATTCCGCGTTGAATTGATACGATTTTCCACATGCTCATTTCAAATTTATTCCAAAACATTACTTAAGTAAAAAAATCCCAATAAGTTCAAAATCGTAAGCCGATTTTCAGATTTGCAATAGAACAAAATTTGAATCATGTTTCAATTTTTTTAATATTTCTATTTCTTTCAATTCTTAATTCCTTTTCATAATTAATTTTTTTATTGTGGAAAGTGTTTAAAAAAACTAGCTATCATTTCTTTTATAAAAAATTAACATAAAGAAAAGAGTGTTTCTTCGAAGTGGAGTAACCGGCTTACATTATATCACTATCTTATCATCGGTCTGTCCTGAGTAAAAATCAATTTTTCGTTCAGCAAAAAATATTTAAAAATAAATACTGCCTTTTTCTCTACAAGGCCTCAAAATTGCTTGAATATTTTCATTTAATTTATAAAAAAAAATTATAAGGTATACAAATTGATTCAGAAGCTAGCATCAACTGATTCTTGGAAATGTTATACTTTTTAAAAGGGATTATATATACCTACGGCTACACAGAAAAACGTATAGTTCATAAAAAAATGCTGCAAAATCAAATCAACAAAACTAAAAAAGTTGGCATCAAAGTTTCGGAAAATTATAAAAATTTGAAAACCAGTTATGCTATTAATTTCACTTATTCTAACTTTAATTGTGCCCTTTAACCTTTATGAATTTAAAATTTACTGTGACAAAAATTATGAATGTTAAGCCTCTGTCAAATGTATTCTATTTAATTAACGCTATATTCATACTTCCAGCATTTTAAGTTCAGCGATATAATATATTTGTTTCAAAGATTTAAAAATGTGATTCATTTAAATAATAGACAAAATAAAATTTGCGGAAAATTTCTATTTTAAAGATTTTACTAATATCATTGGTTCGTTTTCAACGATATTTATGGCCAGATCAAAGGTAAAAATCATTGGTTCAGGTATACATTTTTTTCGTATATGGTTTGAACCTTTTTTAATATTATTTTTTCAGATTTCAAAAACCTAAGAGGATATACATTTTTAATTGAAATTTTTAGATAATACTTTTTTATGCATTTGCAAATTTTTCAATTCTGTAAATTCTGTCAAATTTTATTGTGCATCTTCTTTTAGGTGAAAAATGTTGTACG